>JAJOOR010023619.1:0-17363 GCA_036250505.1 Solanum acaule
CTGATGTATATAAAAATACAATAATTACTGTGGGAGTTTCTCTAACCGACAACCATCACATAAGAGCTATAGTGATGATACAGCGATCGACCTCACGCTGCCAGAGCATCCTATTCCCGGCCAAAGGTATAGGACCTGAACTGTCTAATAGATCCACTAGTCTGATTTGAAAAGGATTCATCTAAAAAGTATGATCCTTTTCTACCCATGGTGGCTAACATGGTTCTATGGGGGCTGTGGGTTCTTTGAACGCTCCCCCAACTCGGTGCTCGATACTACTCCTAAAAATGTACTGGCTCTTATGCTTTTAAAATATTTTCTTCCTGCTGATTTGAGATAATTACTCAAAAAAAACTTAGCTCAAAGGCTATCTTGGAAATCTCAGTTTCCGATCTTGTTTAAATGTGAAAACATTTCCTTAAAACTTCTTTGGGAATACATAGTTCCCTAACAACTTTTGAGAAATGAACTCAACTTTAAACTCTTGACTTAACTTGGAACTCGATACTCCTTACTTAACTTGAAACTCTATACTCTTTTCTTGACTTGAAACTTGAGCCTTAAAAATGAAGTTAAAACGTTCAATAAAGACTCTTGAACGACTTTGAAAACTTGCTTTGACTTACTTCTTAACTTTGCTTGACTTGACTCTAACTTCTCTTTAACTTGAAACTAACTCGCCTTGAATTGGATTATGGATTCAAGGTATATAATCACATGTTATGGATGAGTTCTTGACGTTTAGACGTAACTTGAAGTGTTGGAAACAACTATGGAACATAGGTACGATACCATGGAACATGCATGAAAGAGTGTGAAATGAAAGGGGTAGGTTGGAGTCCTTGGTGCTCTGCAAGGCGCGGAGCGCCAGCCCTTGAAGTTCAGAAGGGTCTTGCTGGCGCTCTGTAAGGCGCGGCGCCCCAAGGGGTGAAGTTCAGAGCACTTCTTGGGGCGCTCTGCAAGGCGCGACGCGCCATCCCTTTTCCCCGAAAAATTCGACTTTTCTCCTTCTTTTCTCCAACTCTAAGCCTCCTAAACATTAAGGGTTCCAGCCCCAAATGCTTAGAATCATCAATCCCTCAACATACAATAGAGTACAACTCAAAACCCAACCGGAAACATGTCCCAAATCAACAAGGGACTTCAACAACACAATCAACAATATCAACAACACAACCAACAACTTCAACAACACAACTAATCCTTTCTCAAACATAAAACGAGTTTGGTGTGTGGGGGAAAGAATCAACCCATCACTAAGAACTCACATACCTAGTAGGGATCACCCCCGACGATTTCCACAACGATCTTTGACGAAACCTTGTTTCTTCTTCTCCTTCTCCTCTTCTTCTCCTCTTCACTCTCAAACCCTAACTCTCACTCTTTTAAAATGGGACAAACTGATCTAAAATCAATCCAACACTAAAATATAACCAAAGGAATTGATTTGGGAAAAGTCCAAAATGCCCTTAAAATTTCCGGACAGATTTCCCTGCTAACTACCCAACTTCCAAAGGGTATAACTCACTCATACGAACTCGGAATCGAGTAAACTCAGTGGCGTTGGAAACATCATTCCACGAGCTCCGCAACCATGACTGGAACTACACCTAACTCATCCTGAACTAGAAGTTATGACGTCTCAAAGTTGGCCAAAAACTAACCTTTTTCCCATACTAATTAGCCAAATTTCCAGATTCTTAAATTTCTTTCCAAAAAGAAAAATTTCCAATTCTAGGCCTCTTTAAAGTTATTTCAAATCGCCGGATGTTACATGTGGAAATGGTTATGTGAAAGAAATGACTTTTTTTTGAGATGGAGAGAAGACGATAGCCGCTTCTGGTTTAAATTTCGTCGGCTAGATGGAGATTTTAGGGAGAATTGTGAGGTGATATTGGCGGCACAGAATGTTGGTAATGGCTATGGGTGTAACGACGGTGACTCCCACCAATGAATCTCTTCCTTCCATCAATTTGATGCTCTGTTTGATGAAATAATTGAATGAAGGGATCAAAAGTTTGATAAAGCTAATTAGTTCATTCGTTCATGGTGGTTGACGACTCGCATTTCTTCCTAGATTATTCATTGCAATTTTGACAAAAAATAAGTTTATTCCTGGGAGTGGTCGGTGAAGATGGTGGAAAAGGGGGAAATAGTGTTGCAAATTGAGATTGGAGGAGACAAAAGTAAAAAATAAATAAATTAGGGCGTTCCACTCTCTCAAAGGAGAGTGTACTACACATGTTATCCCATGTCAGCACAGTGTGTCCAATAGACACATTATAGTTTGAGTTCGAGTGTTCAATCGGTAAACCTTAGAATTTAAGTATCTAAATGAAAAATATGAACAAGTTTAAGGGTCCGCTTATGTATTCAGCCTAAATGTATTATGTCATATATTTAGGACTATAAAATCATTAAAGGGCAATATCTTTAATTTAAGATCACAAGATTCAAAAAAAATCTTTATTTTCTTAAATTTCGTGTAGGTCAAACAAATTGAAACAAGGAAGTATATAAAAAAGCAAAATTAAAAATTACTAAATAAGAAAAGAAATACAACTTATAGTCACTTTTCTGACTATCAAGCTTGCTTTTATATTGGTCCAACACTTGTTATGATGCTCCCTTTGAATGGTCCATTCAATCAGATTCCATACTTCAAACATCCATTGAATATGCAAAATCTAATCTTGTTAAATGTTGTTAATATAGTCAATCTATTTTATTTTCAGTTAAAATTGAAATAATCATAAAAATTAATTAGACAAAGTTGGATGACCGCGAAAACTAATTAAGCAAAGTTGAATATCTTTTAAAAAATAAAACAAAGTCAAGTGATTTGATAGTTAATTATTATAAATTGAGTGATTGTTCAGACATTTTAATTCATCAAACATCTCTCAAATATTTTTGTGTGTTTGAGCAATCTTATATCAAAGTTATTATTGTATTCACTTCATAGTGACGACACATACAAATCCTTCTCCAGCCACCAAATCGAACTAGAAATCCAGCTAGAATTGGCTGAGAATATTATATATATTCATTGATCACCCCACTAGGATTTGCTATCTCCTTATTTAGTGTAGAGTCATATCTCCCTCTTAATGTACATTATTAGCTTTCCTTATTTGTGGATATTTTCCTTACTAGTTCTTTATTTCCTTTCATATCAATGTACTCTATTATGTATAAAACAAAGACAATTGTACATCAATAAGAAGTAAGACTTACATATAACTCTTTCATGGTATCAAGAGCCATAACAACACAACAATAATTCTTTTTTGGGATTGAGCAGATTTTTTTTATTTCTCATCTCCCCTTCCATTACAACTGAGAGCTTGTTTGACATTGTTGTTGAGAGGCCAAAAGTGCTTTTTTTGAGGAAAAAAAATGCTTATTTTGAGAAATTAAGTGCTTGGCAAATTCTTAAAACTGCTTTTAAATGGAAGCATAAGTAGTTTTTCTGTTGTTGGGAAGAAGCTAAAAATTTATTTTTTTTAAAATGTAGAAGTAGAAATAGAAAATTAATTTTTTTAAGACTAAAATATCCCTTACATATATACATATTTGTCAATATATCCCTTATTAATTAATCAACATATCTCATAAGTTGGGTTGATTTTTATTCAAGAATTTTAATTTTTATTTTATATAATATTTTTTTATATTTTATATTATTATTTATATAGTATATTGTATATATTACTTTATGTTTTATTTTACAGAATTAGAAATAAAAGTAACACCGATATTTTTGTAGGATTAAAAAAGAGAAAAAATAACAATTAAATATTTAGACCCTCCCAAAAAAGTAATAAATAACAAATTTTCTTTTCTTAATTACGTATTATTTTATTTTAGTTTGAATTTTTAAAACTTTAGAGTATTATAACAAAAAAGAGAGGATAATAAGTAAGATTGAATCCAAAAAATAGGTAATAAATGACAAAAAGATTCCTCTTTTCAAAAAAATTCAACAATATTTATCTATGTACAATATTGATTGAAAATTTGAATATGTACCTTTCAAATAATTAAATTAAAAATGTAATTAAAGTTTCTGTATTAGATGTTTAAAATAGTTTCTATCTATAAAATAATCTTAATATTAGAAGCACATCGATACTTGCCCTTTTTTCATAATTTGACTCTCAAAAGCATTTTTTAAAGAAAATTAGTCAAACACGAATTGCATATCAAAAGCACTTTTCAAACACAAATTGTTTTTTTTTAAAGCACTTTTCTGAAAGGCTATTTTAAAAAGTGTTTCTGAAAATAAGCGTTTTTTGCAGCAATGTCAAACAGGCTCGAAATCAATTGTTTCTACTATTCCACCATTAACAACATTTCAGGCCTACCCAAATTTAGTATTTCCTTCCCAGCAACACTCACAACAACTAACTCCATTCCCCCACTTACATCACAACCACCAAATACATCCACAATAAACACACCTTATTTTTCCCTTTCTCCGCCATCTAATCTCACTCAAGAGTCACAATTTTTATCCACAAATGCATCGGGTCAAGCCCCTATCAAGCTTACACCATCAAACTATCAAGTCTGGTACACTTAATGGTGCTCACTATTGATAGGATATTGCTTTACAAGTTATGTTGTTAATCCCCTATGATGCAACTGACTTATGGATTTTGGAATAGACAGGATCAATTGATCCGTAGTGCCTTAGTCGCGTCTTTATCCTCAGAGGTAGTTCCACTGGTTCTTTCAGCGGATACCTCCTTTGATGTGTGGACTACCTTGCGTAATACTTATGCAAGACCTTCTTGTGCTAGACTCTTAAGGGGTCCTTTGGTTGGGAACAAGCTAAGTTATCCCATCATGACCATTTACTTTTATCCCTCACACTAATCAACCCCTTAGGTCTAAAAGAGCCTCCTGCTCAAGCCACGAAAGGTACACAATCTATGTCGTGTTATCTTCAGCATATTAAGCAATTGGTTACTATATATGCTTAATTTCGCTAGAGCAACTCTTACTACAGATGATATAACTCTTCACGTGATCCACGAGTTGTCACCTGAATATAGAGGGATTTGTGATTCTTTTTGCACTTGTGATTCACCCATCACTTTTGATAAACTTCATGAGAAATTATGTGATTATGAGGTATATCTTTGTCGCCAAAGTGGTTCCTCTTCTATGCCGATCACTGCCAACTTTGTTGCCAATAGTACGTAACTCAAACAAATCTCGCAACAACAAAAACAATTGGCAATCCACTTTCAGAATCAAAATGTTTCTGGTTACCATAACAATCATGCAATGAATTCAAGACAGAGCAACAAGAAAAGTCCTCGAGTGATATGTCAATATTGTGACAAGCCTGGGCATGTTGTTAAGTGTTGCTTCCAAATCACATGCAAGTGTACGTGGTCGCGCAAGTAATATAGTGTCTCTAAAAGAGCTGGATTATCGAACCAAAAGGACTTATCGATTAACTATTTTACTAAATTTCACTAATCCTAACTATTTATTTAAGCGTACCAAGAGAATTTACCTTATCAGAATGCAATAATAAAAGACGTATACTAATGATTGGCAAAATTTCAAGGCATAAGCCTACTTAGAATTCATGCATAGTATCATTTTCTATGGACTTCAATTGGTTATCAAATTGCTGATTTACAAGGTCGAATGTATGATCATGGTCTCCCAACCTCTAATCACCTACCACAATTGGTAGTCTAACTACATCGTTGAGCGGGGATAGACTGAACCAATTGCGGAGCATTAAGTTTTCATCTTGTTTAGTAACCAAGCAAGGTGTCTAGGTATATCCCTATCTTAGATACAAATCAACCCTAATTCTAGAGAAGATCATGCTCCTTTTGTCCCACGTTCTATCCTCATATTCCTCTCCCGAGTTCAATTCAGACAATACATTGATTTCAATAGTGACCAATCACAAAATATTAAATCAAGAACAAAAGAACAATTTATACAATAACCAACTTCATTCCATAAAATTCAATACTAAACAATCATTCGTAGCTGCAGCCTCAAAATAAGGGTCTTTAACTACTAATGTCTAAGAAAAGAAAAAGAACCCTAAAAACTATGACGACTCTCCACTACAAAGTATGATCCCCAATAATCATTCTTATGGACTATATATAAATGTACGAAACTGTAAATAAAATAATAGAGTCCAAAACAAACTGAAAATCAAAAACCAAAAGAATTGGATTTCGTGTGAAACACTGACGCCTTCAATTTGTGCATGTCTTCAGACACTGCCACATGGCAGCTCAATTTGCAGCAGTTCGCAATTCGTGCAATATGCACTTCTTATATATTATATATTATTATATTCAATTTTAACCATTAAGTTGTCTGCTTGATTTCGTTCGATAATCTTCCCTCTTTAATTTGTTTTAGCTCCAAACTTCTTCATTTTCTCCTACAAATAAAATATAGTATTTAGCACAGTCCATAAAACTCATGCTAAGAAGGACAAATAAAATTACTAAAAATATGAGACAAATAATGATTAAAAATATGTATTTTTGGCCTAACATCATTAAGCAATGTCGAAAATTACAGGCAACTTTTCCATGGTTTGCTACCTCTATGGGATCTTCTATGACTTCAAATTCAATTGGCAACTCTCAACAACGTGCCAAATTTGTTTCATATTCCACCGGCTCTGCTGGTTGGTTAGTTGATTTGGGTGCCTCTCATCATGTTACTAGTGACCTCCAAAATCTGTCAGTAAATATTGATTATGATAGTGATGGTAAATCTTTGAGTGTGGCACATAGTAATTCCACAACTCTTAATACTTTTGCTCGTCCTCTTCACCTCTCTAATATTCTGTGTGTTCCATAAATAAAAAAAGAATTTGATTTGTGTTTATCGATTGTGCAATCAAAATAATGTTTTTGTTAAATTCTCATCTTCTTCATTTGTTGTGAAGGATTGTCACACATGGGCACCTCTGGTAGTGGGAGAACCAAGATATTAGGTTTATGAGTGTCCTATCAAATCCAAGTCCATGTCAACTCCCACTTCATCACACTCGACATATTTTGTTCATCTCCCGTTGGTTTCAACTTGGCATTGTCGTCGTGGTCATCCGCCTTCTCTTATTTTCCATCAATTTTTTTAGTTATTTAGACATTCCTTACAAGTCTATTTCCTCTACTCTTTTTTTGTAATTCATGCAAGTGTAATAGAATTCATAAAACTCCTTTTGCAATTTCATCAATAAAATATTTTTCTCCATTAGAGATGATATACTTTGATGTGTGGGCCTGCTCCAATCTCATCAATTGATGATTTTCATTACTATCTCATTTTTGTTGATCATTTTATCAAGTATGTTTGGATATACCCCGTAAAAAAGAAATCTGAGGTTTCCTTAAACTTTTCCAAAATTTAAGATCATGGTCGAAATTTTTTTCAACAGATCCATTGTTTCCTTTTTCCGAAAAATGGTGGTGAGTTCATTCATCTTCAAGAATTCTTTACTTCTAATGGAATCTCTCATTTCTTAACCCCGCCTTACACACCTGAACACAATGGTACCGCTGAGTGTCGTCATTGACACATTATGGAAGCAGGCATTACCCTTCTTCATGTTGCCAAACTCCCTTTATCTTTTTGATCCTTTGCTTTCCAGGCCGCTGTCAATCTTATCAATAGGATGGCAACTCCTTTGCTTCATAATGAGTCTCCACATTTTCGCATATTTGGTACTGCTCAAAATTATCAAAAGTTTCGAGTCTTTGGTGGTCTATGTTATCTATGGTTGCGACCTTATTGTCAAAATAAATTAGTCTCGTTCGAAACCGTGTGTCTTTGTGGGATACTCTACTAATCAAAGTGACTACAAGTGCTTTGATCCCTCCACATCGAAGATATTTATCTCTAGTCGTGTCAACTTTGTAGAACATGAGTTTCCTTTCTCTACTCTGCCTTTATAAGTTCTCACTCTACAACAGAAACACTTTTGACATGGGCTCCTCATTTCGTTGTTCCTATTATTTCATCCTCTTCTACTAAATCATCCCATTTGATGGTCACTCACTCTGTCAATAGAAGTTCTCCTTGCTGCTTGACGTCATCGAGCAATGATTATTTATCAAATGAATTACTGGGAATTTCATCAGGACATGGATCATCACCTAGTTTTACCAACTCAAGTCCCATCTGTGCACCTCCAGGCTCCAGTAGTCTCTACTTCCTCACCTGCTACTATCCAAATCACAAGTCAATGGCAAACTAAATCTTCAAATACTCCTTCAAGTAGTCAAAGCACCATTACCACAAGCCAAATCCCTCAATCTAAACCTGTTCCACCTTCTTCAAAAATGATATTCACAAACCTGCCAACAAGCTTACCTCTCCACTCAAATCACCAACAAATCGCCTCCGGTTCATACATCTACTTCTTCCCACAAACCTTAACCGAAAAATATTTAGCAAGCTCTTAAAGATCTAGACTGGATATCTGCTATGATGGAGGAATATAATTCCTTGAAACTGTTAGGGTTTTGCCTGATTTTCTTACCTTATTTGAAGTTTATATTTTCCTAAAAGAAAAAATAAAACATTACCATAAATGATTTTACTTTTCCTGAAAGGAAAATATAATATTCTTTCATATTTGAGTTATTCTTTCCTTGGAAGAAAAAAATAGAACCCTATAAATTGAAGACCCCTCTTCTCATATCAGAACATAATAGAATTCACAGTGTAGTCATAAAAGAGTTTTGTGTATGGGGAGATTATTCTTTCAACGGTTTTAATATTTTCTTTTATATTGATTTTCATATAATAATATTATATTTTTAGTATAAGTTTTTTATCATCTGATTTATCAACCATATGATCTGCAATTGTAAGTTTTCGCATGACACCCTAATCACTTTCGAACCCAACAAGTGGTATTAGAGCACATGGTTCAATGATCCAATGGTTCAACAAGATTGAGGAAATGTTCAACTGATTTTAAATCAATTTGCAAAAAAATTTGATGACAATAAAGATTTTTGTCCAAGATACATGTGGAGAAGCGATTTAAACCATATTTTCAACATTCCTGTTGCTGCAATTTTAAAAATAAAAATAAAAACAAAATATTTTTAAACCATTTTTAACACATATATTTTAAACCTTATTTTTAACCATGTCAAGCAACAGTGATGGAGACTACGTGAAGAACAAAGATTATCATGCAGTGAAAAAGGCAGATCAAGTTTTGTCAAGAAAATCCAGCCAAAATGGGAGATTTGTTATGGTTTTACCCTGATTTTCTTACCTTATTTGAAGTTTATTTTTTCCTAAAAGAAAAGACAACATTACCATAAATGTTTTTACTTTGTCTGAAAGGAAAATATAATATTCTTCCATAATTGAGTTATTATTTCCTTGAAAGAAAAAATTGGAACCCTATAAATTGAAGATCCCTCTTCTCATATCAGAACATAATAGAATCCACAATGTAGTCATTTAAGAGTTTTGTTTATGGAGAGATTTATTCTTTCAACGGTTTTAATATTTTCTTTTATATTGGTTTTCATATAATAATATTATGTTTTTAGTATAAGTTTTTTGTCATCTGATTTATCAACCATATGATATGCAATTATAAGCTTCCGCACGACGCCCTAATCACTTTCGAACCAAACAGAAACAACAAGGGACATGGAAACTTGTTCCAAGATCCAAATCACAAAATTTGATTGGTTGCAAGTGGATCTTTCGGGTAAAGTAAAATTCAGATGGTACCTTGAATAAATATAAGGCGTGATTAGTTGCTAAAGGATTTACTAAGCGTCCATGTATTGACTACATTGAAATATTTTCTCCGGTAGCTAAATATACTACAGTTCAAGTTATTTTATCTCTTCTTGTTAGTAAAGATTGGAACTTACGCCAATTGGATGTGAATAATGTCTTTCTTCATGGGAATTTGACAGAGGATGTATACCTGGCACAGCCACAAGGCTTTGTTGATTCTACTCGGCCTGATTATGTATGTAAACTGCATACAACTTTATATGGTCTCAAACAAGCTCCACGTGCTTAGTACTCGGAATTGCGAGACTATATTCTTTCTCTGGATTTTGCAGTATCTATTGTCTTTTTATTTATTCTAAGTTTGATGTTATCATATACTTGGTAGTCTATGTCGATGATCTAATTGTGACAGGGAATAATCAGAAAGCAATTGATATGTTCATTGCTAAGCTTGGTAAACGATTTTCGATCAAAGACTTGGGGCAGCTTGCTTATTTTTTGGGTGTCCGAGTGATTCGCACTCCAAAAGGCTTATATCTATCTCAACAGAAGTACATCAAGGATATTGTTGAGCGTGCTTCAATGAGTGGTGCAAAACTTGTCTCTACTCCACTTGTAACTACTAATAATCTGGCCTTGGAGGATAGTGTTCATTTGAGTGATTCAAAAGACTATCAATTTTTTGTTGGATGTCTCCAATACTTGGCGCTAACACCGCCTGACATTGCATTTGCTACCAATCGACTAGCTCAGTTTTCACACAGACCAACTACAAATCATTTGGTTTCTCTTAAGAGGATGATCCGCTATCTTGCTGGAACAATAGATAAAGGGATTTATTTTTCCAAGGAATCTCCTTTGGTTTTACATGCCTTTTCTAATCCTGATTGGGCTGGAAATCTTGATAATCGTACCTTTACTGGTGTGTATATCATCTTTCTTTGTAAAAATCCAATTTTCTGGTGTTTAAAAAAGCAGCGAACAGTAGCTCACTCATCCACTGAAGCTGAAGTATAGATCAGTCGCTTCTACTGTTGTTGAATTGTGTTGGGTCCAGAATGCACCAGTGATCCATTGTGATAATTAAGGTGCGACTTACCTTTCTACAAATCCAGTCTTCTATTCATGAATGAAACACTTGAAATTGATTATCACTTTGTTCGTTCTATAGTTCAATGGGGTTAGCTTCAGGTTGCTCACATTTCAACGAAGGACCAGCTTGCTGACTTATTAACGAAGCCGCTCTCACGCCATGACTTTGAACGGTTTCTGTCCAGGATTGGTGTCTCTGATAGACCACCATCTTTAGGGAGTGTATCAGGAATATTCCATATTCATATTATGCAGATCCTCTACTTCAATGTCATCTCCTTATTTGGTGTAGAGTCATAGCTCCCTTTTAATGTACATTATTAGCTTTCCTAATTTGTGGATATTTTCCTTACTAGTTCTTTATTTCCTTAAATGTCAATGCACTCTATTATGTGTAAAACAAAGACAATTGTACATCAATAAAATGCAAAACTTACATATAACTCTTTCACGGGCCACGTTCAGGGTGAAGAATCGGAACGTGACACAAACTAATAGGAAAACTAATTAAGATTAAAACTAGGAATGACAATGGGTTGGGACAAGACGGGGCTAGTTCATATTATATTTTTCAAAAAAAATTGCGGATGGATTGTAATTTATGCGGGTTTAAATAAAATAATTCTAAAAGATGTGAATTTGCCTTATAAAATCCTGTAGCTATAATTTTGCTGAATCAAAATTAGAATATTTTTTTATAAATTCATTAAGACCGGTAATTTTTTTCATACACTAGTCTAAAGGACATTTTCTCGTGTTTTTCCTTGTTTCATGTTTTAGGAATTAGGAATTTGGAAGTTCATATCATATACTAGTGAACATCACTCACTAAATTTTTTAACGTTTTCGTGAAAAAAGTTATAAAAAGTTGTAATTTATGCGGGGAGGATTTACAGAAAATCATGCTATGTGGGATGTGGGCAGATGGGTGGACTGAAGTCCTTACGATTTTACGTGAATTTTCCCCGTCCCGTCCCACCTCATTTGCCATCTTAATCAAAGCTACAAATAAAGAGTACTTAAGTAAGAACAAGAATTGAATTTCTTAGAAAGAGCACAATTTTTTGTAGGTCTTTCACCAGCTAGCACTCCCAGTGATGAAACAATCTAGACAGCCAAAAAGTAAGAAAGGAAACAAGGATGGGGAATTTCTGACAAAAAGGAAGAAAACAGAAAATAGCAAAACAAAAAATAAAAAGAGAGTAGAAAATGAAACATGGACCTTGGATGATCTTGTGGTAGGGCTGGAGAAACGAAACAAAGAGGAGGACGACGAAGGAATCACAGGTGAGTTGGAATGGTATGTTCCATTCTGGGAATTGTAAACCTTAGGCTTAAATGGTAACACCTTCTTCAATTTATGTAACACTACTAACATTTTTTTTCTTTTTCTTTAGAGAAAGATGAGAAGCAAAGAAAGAAACAGTGTAAACGAATGAGATTTTTGTGAAATCGAATGTTGATTAGGGGAGTCAAAAATCACGTCTTCCTTTGTACCAATGATCCATATATCAATGATCACCAAACTTTCACGTTCGAAACAAAAAAAATTACAATCTATTGGACTGTTCTTGGTTTAGTTGTTGATTCTTGCTTCAATGGTAAAACAAACAAAAGGAAATAAATTTAAACAATCGTTACGGCAGCTAAGTTTAAGCTCCTGGGCTACAACACTGAGGAGACCAATGCAAGGCATCTTGAACAGTAACAAACGATTCAATGAATGAAAATGTGGTATCAGAAATAGCATACAGAGCAGAAGAATCATGGTCTATTTCAAGGACGGATTGAACAAGGAAACCGATTCATAACTATAGCTAGCCGGTCTGAAGGCCCCAAGTTCTCTATGACAAAGCACATTAGTTGCTACAAGAGAGTCAATTTTAATCTATTAATACTCCCACTATATCACTACCCGAGATTACCCTCTAGTCGTAATATGGTGCTTAGCGCCACAAGTGACCCCAAGCTAACTCATTGACTAGCATGACACTAAGATATGAATACATAAAACTGAAATACCGATGCAAAAGCTAAATCTGAAATAGGTTTATTAAACTCACAACAACAAGTATCTGAATAATAATAAACTGGAGCTAATGTGACTGTTTGAAAGCCTCTACTAAGATGAGTTGCTAGGACAAGCCCCTAGCTAACTCTATCTGTCTGAAAACTGAAACAGTAACAACTGAATGAAATATATAGGTCGTCCTCGAAAGATGAGGACTCACCAATAACACTACCAAGGCCAATCTGAAGTTGTACTAACCGCGGCCTGAGTGTTGAACATCCGAACCTATATTATAGCCAATGACGTCTATAATGCTTGAGCCCGCATCTGAAAATTGGACGTGCTGGGGAGGGGGTGGAAATACTGTTGGTAAAGGACGAGAGCGGTTAACACGATGAAGCACCCGAATTCGACGCACTATAGTAACATCAGTAGCAAATTGGAAAGGGGTCTCCTTCCATTTGCATCTACAGATGGGGCAAAGGAGGTTCCCATGCTTAACATTTTCGCCAATGCAGCTGAAGTGAAAAGAATGGCAGCATTCAGCAGTAAATATGGCCTTACCTTTCTCAGCTTTCATACTCCTAAGGCAAATCACACATGTTTGCTGCAACAACAATATAATTGAATACAAAAGCAACACAATCCCTAATCTTCACTCAAAATTCGTACAATTTACATAGCAAAAAGGCACAAATATAAAAGTAAAATAATCTCATTTTTTATTCTTCTTTGTTAACTAGGTATAGGTTATTTTCTTCTTTTAGTTAATGATTCTTTTATTTCTGAAAATGTACTAATAAAATTAATTAACCAAAAATGTATACTATTGATTCAAATTATGATTATTTTGAATTAATTAAAATAGTTTTAAAATATTTATGGCAAAAAAAAACTCAAAATAGGGGAGAAAAATATTATATTGTAAATTACGGAGAGATATGAGTCAAATTTAAAGGAAGATCCCTAAAATTATCCTTAAAGTTTTTCTTCTTAGACTGAAAAGTAGTGGTCTTTTTTTGTAAAATAAATAAATGAAAGATAGTTGTCATTTTCAATAATTGAAATTAAAATAAAAGGTGTTTTAATTGATTACAAAAATCAATTTAAAACGTTTGTATGGTAAAATCCAACAACGGTCAACGTTTTATATATATCTCGCCACAAAAAACTGATACCCCTATTGCTTTTATAATGGCGTTAAAATAAAATTAAGGTGGACAATATTATATTGTGGAATTGGATTTCTTTAGTTCACTAATCAATACCGAGAAAAATGTAAAAAATAATAATTCAATAAATACCCTCATCCATACATTGAAACTAATAGTAAAATTAATAATGATCAAAACTAGGGAATGAGATGCGACAAGACAGGGTAGGTTCAAAATTATATTTTTTCATAAATTTATGCATTGCAATTTATATGAGTTAAAATAAATATTTTTTTAAAATTGTAATTTATGTGGGGATGATTTACAACAAATCACGCTATATGGGGGTGGGGGTGGGTGGATTGAAGTCTTTATAATTTTAGGTGGATTTTCTCCGCAACTATCCCGCCCCACCTCATTTGTCATCTTAATCGAAACTACAAATAAAGAGTACTTAAGTAAGAACAAGAATTAAATTTCACTTAAAACCAACACAATTTTTTGCTGGTTTGTTGCCATCTGCCACTCTTAGTGGTGAAGCAATTTAAATATTGTCGAAAAGTAAAAAGGGAAACAGAGATGGAGAATTTAAGACAAAAAAAGGAGAAAATGGAAAATTGTAAAACAAAAAATAAAAAGAGAGGAGAAATGAAAACGGACCTTGGATGAACGTGTGGTGGGGTTGGGTAAACGAGACAAGGAGGACGGCGACGAAGGAATAGCAGGTGATTTGGAATGGTGTGTCTCATTTTGGGAATTGTTATACTTATGCTTAAGTGAGAGCGCCTTCTTCGGTTTGTGCCAGACCATCAATATTTTATTTTCTTTTTCTTCGGAGAAAAATGAGAAGTAGAGAGATAGAAAGAGTGCAAATGAATGGTTTTTTGTCAAATTCAAAGTCGATCGGTTCTGAATATATAGTGAGAAGTGGAGTTTGGTGATAAATACAGATAGGATTGAGGTAATTTTAGAGATAATTTAACATTAATTTAAGTAACGCATGAGTTTCAAAAATTTATTACAGTGTCATTGAGGTCAATAGGGCTTTCAAAAAATTAATTAATTTTTTTCTTTTGTAAAAATTTAAGAGTTCATATATATAAAATCCTTGGTATTCAATTATTAATAAAAACTAGCAAGAAATTATATTACGATATTTAAAGCAATCCCTAAGTTATATGTGTTGGTTGGTAAGTAGTTAATTCATTATTTACTTATTTGAAAAGAAAAAAGACAAATAACTCGCTAAAGTTAAGTTATATTATTATTGATAGAATGGTATATTCATAATTTTAATTTATCAATCTAGACTATAATTATTTTGCTTACAAGATTTTACATAGATTATTTTACATACTAGTCCTGGGCACGTGTGTCCCATGCTAAATTGTGTGGAGCTGTTATAACGATATATATATATATATATATATATATACACACACACTTGAACATGTATGTTGCCCATGTATCCCATACTTGATCAAAATTTAGGTAGATTTTCTCCGCAACTATCCCACCCCGCCTCATTTGCCATCTTAATCAAAACTACAAATAAAGGGTACTTAAGTAAGAACAAGAATTAAATTTCACTTAGAACCAACACAATTTTTTGATGGTTTGTTGCCATCTGCCACTCTTAGTGGTGAAGCAATTTAAATATTGTCGGAAAGTAAAACGGGAAACATGGATGGAGAATTTTAGACCAAAAAAAGGAGAAAACGTAAAATAGTAAAACAAAAACTAAAAAGAGAGGAGAAATGAAATGTGACATCTTGCAAGTTGATGACTAGGAAGAAGCTTAAAAATTGGAAATTTTCATTTTTGGAAAGAATTTGGAAATCTGGAAGATTTGGTTAAGTATGGGAAAAAGGTGAGTTTTTTGCCAACTTTGAACAGTTATAACTCCTGGCTCAGGATGAGTTAGGTGTAGTTCCAGATATGTTTGGAAATCCCTTGAAATGATCTTTCCAACGCCACCGAGTTTGCTCGATTCCGAGTTCGTATGAGTGAGTTATGCCCTTTGGAAGTTGGGAAGTTGGCAGGGAATTCCGTCCGGATATTTGTAAGGGTATTTTGGTCTTTTCCCTAATCAATTCTTTTGTTATATTGAGGTGTTAGACTGATTTTAAATCAGTTTTCCCTTTTAAAGAGTGAGAGTTAGGGCATTTGAGAGAAGAGAGAAAGAAGAGGAGAAAGAGAAGATCAAGCAAGGTTTCGTCAAAGATCGTCGTGGATATCATCGGGGGTGATCCCTACTAGGTATGTGAGTTCATAGTGTTGGGTTGGTTCTTTCCCCCACACACCAAACTCGTTTAATTTCGAGAAAAGATTGATTATGTTTGTTGAAGTTGTTGGTTGTATTTGTTGAAGTTGTTGGTTGTGATTGTGTTGAAGTTCTTGTTGATTTGGGACATGTTTCCGGTTGTGTTTGTGAGTTGAAATCTATTTTATGTTGAGGGGTTTATGATTCTAAGTGTTTGGGGCTGGATCCATTGAAGTTAAGGAGGTTTTGAGTTGGAAAACAAGGGAGAAAAGTTGAGTTTTCTGGGGAAAGGGGTGGCGCGTCGCGCCTGCCAGCGCGCCCCAAAAGGGGTTTTGAACTTTTCCCCTTGGGGCGGCGCGCCTAGCAGAGCGCCATCAGGCCCCCTCTGAACTTTGAGGGCTGGCGCTCCGCGCCTTGCAGAGCGCCAAGGACGCCAAGATTTCCCATTCATTTACCTTCTTTTTCATGCATGATCCTTGGTATTGTACCTACGTTTCATAGTTGTTTCCAACATTCCAAGGTACGTCTAAATGTCAAGAACTCATCCATAACACGTGATCAAACACCTTGAATCCATAAATCCAATTCAAGGAGAGTTAGTTTCCAAGTTAAGTGAAGTTAAGAGTTAAGCTTAGAAGTTAAGAAGCAAGTCTTTAAAGTTGTTCAAGAGTCTTTATTGAACGTTTTAACTTCAATTTTAAAGCTCAAGTTTCGAGTTAAGTAAAAAGTATCGAGTTTCAAGTTAAGCCAAGAGTTTAAAGTTGAGTTCATTTCTCAAAAAGTTATTAGGGAACTAAGTATTCCCAAAGAAGTTTCTAAATGTTTTTACATTTGAGTAAGAAAGGAACTATGTTCCCAAAAGAGCCTTTGGGCTAGATTTTGAGCAATTATCTCAAACTAAAGAAATATGTGTTAAAAACACTTATGAGCTAAAGTATTTTTGGGAGTAGTCTTGAGCACCGAATTGGGGACACGAGTTCATATTAACTCAACTCTCCATAAGAACCATGTGGCCAACATGGGATTTCTCGGGTCATACTTTTTAGATGATCACGAAAGTTAAGCT
>JAJOOR010023620.1:0-23077 GCA_036250505.1 Solanum acaule
CATTGGTTTAGACAATTAAAGTACATAATCTAATTTTAATTTCCTTTAATATTTAGTCATGTAACTAATACTTATTAAACTTATTTTAGCATGATTTAGTACTTTTAAATTATGATCATTTTCATTGACTTGTTAATTTGCAATACTTGTTTTACGCGGTTTCATTATTAATATTTTTTTGTGGATATTTTAGTGTCATTAATCATATCATTATTTGTGTTGTATTATTAAGAAACACCTTAGATAGTTGTATATTGGTAGGACTGACGAAATATTTGAAGTACAAGTAAATTATATGTTTGTATGAATACTTTAGCGGAAACACCCGAAAAAATCCAAAAACCCAAAAAAATCTAAAAAAACCCAAAAAAATCCGAGGTTGAAAAACCCGAGTTTTATTGGTTTGGTTTGGTGTATAGATTTAAAAATCCGACATAAATGGTTTGGTTTGATAGTTAAAAAACCAGAACCAACCCGACCATGTATACCCCTAATGCTTGGATTGATGATCTGTGGAATAAAATGAATGTTTTCAAATTCAATTAATCAAATAAAGGAGTGTTTTGGTTAGATAGGAGTTACAAAAGTCGAGAAAATGTCATAAATTGAACTAATGGAGTAGGTATAAAATAGTCTCTTACCTATACATTTATCAGAGTTAGTCCTTTAACTATTTAAAATGTTATCAAGTTTGGTCCCTTAATTATATACTTATCATTTTTAGTCCCTTAACAATACAACTATACACTTACTAGTTTTGGTCCTTTAAGTATTCAGAAGTTTATCAGGTTTGGTCTCTGACTATTTTTTATATAAATAATTTAGTTTTATATAAATAGAACTCACGCTATTGTCAAATTAAATCTTTAACTCATTTTTCAGTTGTTTCTCTTTCCCAGCTATTTTTTCTTCAAATTACTCTTAAGAAAAGAACCTTACCTCAACGATTCAAAATAAAATTCTCGAGGAAATTAAAGAAGATAGAAGTCCTAATTTTATTCAATGGAGGATGAAATGAAATATATTATCCTGCTAATGACTTGAAAATGCTAAATTTATCATAAAAAGAAAAATATTATTACCTGCTTGGTGTAGAGAGAGATTTATTTATATTTAATAGAAATGAATTTCTTGCAATTAGAATAAAATTAAAAGTTCTTTACTCACATATTTTGATTCTAAATTTTGTACTCCAATGACTTTATTGAAGGAAATTTGTTCAAGTTTTTAGAAGTTGAAATTTATAAAATGGTAGATTTGCAACCGTTTTTTAAGATTTGTTTTATTTTGAAATAGATAGATTTTAGTATTATGTTCGTTTTATTTTACATAGAGAACTTTGAATAATAAGATCAAATCTTTTATTTATTTTATATGAAAAAAATTAAAATAATTCATGTTGATTGTGAGTTAATCGCTAAAGAAGGGAACATTTTATTTTGAATTGTCGAGATTAAATTCTTTTCATAAGGGTAATTTGAAGAAAAAGTAGCGGGAAGAGAGAAGCACTCGAAAAAATGGGTTAAACATTTAATTTCACGAAAACATGGGTTTCGTTAAAATAAACATAATTTATTTTGTATAAAAAATGGACAAAGATCAAACCTGATAAAATTTTGAATACTTAAAAAAAGAAATTAAAACCGATAAGTGTATGGTTAAGGAACCAAATTTGATAACATTTGGAATAGTTAAATGACTAAATTCGATAAATATATAATTAATTGACTATTTTAGACCTACTACAATAATTTAGGGACCATTTATAACATTTTCTCTACGAAAGTCTACCCTACTAGGGATGACAATGGGACGGTGCGGGGTGGGGGTGGGGAGGTTTGGGCTTGACCCGTAAAATTTTTAATCCGCCTCGGCCTGCATAACAACCTTTTCATTTTCAATCCGCCCCTCCCCATCCCGCATAAACCCGCCTCGCATAACTTTTTTCATATTTTCTTTTTCTTGTTAAGTTTACTAATAAAAATCAAATTCATAAAAATATTTTTTTTTCATTAAGTTGTATTAATTTAATAGGATAATGACTTTAAAATTTAATTTTAGAGGCCAATTTGGAAACATGTAAGAAATTGAACTATTTTTTATTGAACCATTTTCATTCACTATCTTGAATATTTTAGTAGCTTTATAGAAATTATCTTAATAAATAATGTTCTATCACTATTATAAAATGTAAAAAATTAAAATTAAGTTTGAACCCACATAAAATCACATATACCCGCAACCTACAACCCGACCCACATTAATATTTAGAAAA
Organism: Solanum acaule; assembly: GCA_036250505.1. Lineage (NCBI taxonomy): Eukaryota > Viridiplantae > Streptophyta > Magnoliopsida > Solanales > Solanaceae > Solanum > Solanum acaule. The sequence continues at coordinate 2,276 of JAJOOR010023620.1, forward strand.
CCCACTTCTACCCACCCAACACCACATAGCCTTAAATCTACCCCAACCCGCCCCACATCCAACCTGCCGCATTACCATCCCTAATCCCTAAAAATGAAAAGTATAGATATTTAAGAATAATTGTACATAAAAAAATCCCTTGAAATTATTTACTTAAAAAGGACGGTCCATGTTTTAACAAGACATTGAATTTTTTTTTCTAGATTTCTTTAACATCCTTTTCGTAAAAATGATTGAATCAAATATTTTATTTCTTTAAGAAAAATGATTGAAGAAATTTGTGAAATGAAAGTCCATCAACGAACAATCTACCCCTTGAAAATAACAGGGCAAACAACACAAATCCCACTAGTTTAGGAACTAATACCTTTCTTCTTGTAAGTTTTCGATATTGTAATTCCTATTATATTTTGGTCCCCAAATACATGTATATGGCGCGTTTAGATACATGTATTTCAGATACATATTGTTGTCACGACCCAGACCGTCGTGATTGGCACCCACACTAACTATCTGGTGGGAGAACCACTACTACAACCCAAACCAAGCAACTAAACCAAAACTAAGACATTTAAATTACGGAAGCATGTTACATACTAAGGAAATAAATAGAGTTCCCATAAACTTTAACAAAAGTCTAACAATAATAAACTAACAATGCGGAAGAAATAACCTAGAACCTGAAAGTTAATGTACCAAAACATCTAAAGTTCAACAAGTCTAAACAAGAAGGGATGCAACCCCAATCTAATGAACTAATCAACTAACTAGAACAGAGTCTAAGTCTGAATATGGTGGACATAGACAAAGAGAACCCATGGCAGCCCGGAAGAATTGGCTCTCCCTTGAATTCGAACGATCACTGATCTCCTAAGCGAGGTCTGTCAGTAGCTGCTTGAAGATGCCCTGTACTGAACAAAAATAAGAGCAAGTGCAGTATCAGTACATAACCACAATGTACTGGTATGATCACACAGCTATCCCACTAAGTGCAACATACATAAGTCATAACAACAATATAATCACATGCATACAACGAACATATACAATATCATCAACATATACGAACAATGAACAACTTCACATTTCTCAAGATACGTAATTATATCAAATCATTGGTCCTCTCATGGAACCCAAACCCAAACAGTTAGTATACCAGAACGTTGTATCCGATCCAATGTTTATGTCGGAACGTGGAAACCGATCCCATATTTATGTCGGAACGTGGCAACCGATCCAAGTTAGTTATGCCGAAACGTGGCAACCAATCCAAGTTAGTTATGCCGGAACGTGACAACCGATCCATTCAACACACCACAAACACAATCACAAGTATATCCTCAAGATCATACAATTAAGTCATGATTTCATGTTAATCATCATTCATCTATCTCATTTACAACAAGTGTGATCAATAATGCAACATTCATATACATGCATGTATCATAATGAAGCAAGAACAAACATACATCACACAATCATAGAATCACAACCATCACCTACCTCGAAACAAGCTTGAAACCCTAAGAAACTTGATCCTTCCTTTTCCGGATTCGTTCCGCTTGTTCTTCGTCTACAAACAATCTATATAATATGGGAATCAATAAACAATCACTAATTACTCGAATTACTAACAATTCTATGAACCCTAGATCAAAGCCATGATCCCAATTATCTAAATTAGGGTTGTTTCCACTATAGAATCTATAACAAAACCCTCCCCTTATCAATATTCACCCATTCTATTACGTTCTACGGATCGAAAAATGGATTCGATGAGTGAAAAGCTTAGCTTTAGCCTCAAGAATGGTGAAAAACGAGTAGGAGTCGCCTGGGGTTCGTTCCTTAGCTCTAAAAATAAAAAAGTACCAAATAAGGTCGTTTAGGGGTATATTAACAACCTTAAGTGGAGTCGAGCTCGCCACAACGACCACCACCCCGCTTCAGCGGCCCCACCAGAGCGACACCAATCCCGCTAGAGCGGCTTGCACAAAATAGTGAACTATTTAAAGAATTCCAAAATCCCTATTTCACAACACACCTCTAACCAACGACGCTCAGGAAAATACCCATTACGCTAAGATTGATTCCGGGAGTTCTACTCGCCCGAATTCAATTTTGTAAAGTTGTACGGATTTCTTAACGAGTTATCTAACCACTCATGTAATAAAAATCATAAATAATTCACTCGATTGTTACCAGATTTCCCTACACGTTGATGAATCTGATTTAGTCTAAATCTGGACAAGTTTGGAAAAATCCAAATACTACGAAAAAGTTTTCGGCCCCAAATTTTCCCCGTTGGCATTTCTTTAACAATGGGAACATGTCGTTAGAATAGATACCAATTTACCCATCACTCGTCCTCGAGTGACAAAACTTAGAAAAATAGGCTAATGAAGGAATGAAGTAGTACCTGAATCGACGAACAATTGGGGATACTTGTCTCGCATGTCTCTCTGGGTTTCCAAGTAGCTTTCTCAATTGGACGATGCTTCCATTGAACTTTTACGGACTTAATCTCCTTGGTCCTCAACTTACGCACGTCACGATCAAGAATTGCAATTGGTTCCTCCTTATATTGGAGGTCCTTGTCTAACACAATTGAGTCCCACTTTATGATATAATCCCCGTCACCATGATATCTCTTCAACATGGACACATGAAATACCGGATGAACTCCCAATAAATTAGGAGGTAAAACCAATCTATATGCTACCAGTCCCACACATTCAAGAATCTCAAATGGACCAATGTATGGCGGACTTAACTTTCCTTTCTTACCAAATCACCCATTTCATGGGTGATACCTTAAGAAGAACATTCTCACCGGTTTGAAACGCCATGTCTCTTACCTTATGATCCGCATACTTCTTCTGTCTACTCTAGGCTGCTAAAAGCTTAGCTTGAATACTCCTCACCTTATCTTAAGCATCCTTCACTAAATCTACCCCTAAAGGTTTCACATCTCCAGCCTCAAACCATCCTATGAGTGATCTACATCCCCTACCATAGAGTGCCTCAAATGGCGCCATATCAATGCTGGAGTGATAACTATTATTATAGGAGAACTCACACAAAGGTATGAATTTATCCCAATGCCCTCCAAAATCAAGCACACATGCCCTCAACATATCTTATAATACTTGAATAGTCCTCTTCGACCGCCCGTCTGTTTGTGGATGGAAGGTTGTACTAAAAGTAAGTTGTGTGCCCAATTCATCATGCAATTTCCTCCAAACCTTAGATGTGAATTGGTACCACAGTTTGAGATGATATAGAGGGGTACCCCTTGCAACCTCACTATCTCTTTCACATAAACTTTAGCCAATTGTTCAACATTATACTCTATTCTTACCGGAATAGAATGGATTGACTTGGTCAATCTATCAACCATTACCTAAATAGAATCAAACTTCCCCAAAGTCTTGGGAAGACCAACCACAAAATCCATGGCTATTTTTTCCCACTTCCATTCTGGAATTGACATTCTTTGAAGTAAACCTGCAGGCCTTGATGTTTATACTTCACTTGTTGACAATTTTGACACTTCTCCACAAACTCCGTTATGTCTTTCTTCATGGCTGACCACCAATAAATTCGCTTCAAATCTCTATACATCTTGGTCACACCCGGATGAATAGAATATTGCGAACCATGAGAATCTGCCAATAATTTCTCAATCAAGTTATCTACTCTAGGAACACAGGTTCTTCCTTTAAAATTGAGCACACCATCCGCATCAAGAGTGGTCTCTTGTGCCTTACCATTCTCAGTCTTCTTTCTAAGCTTCTCAAAATTCTCATCCTCAAATTGTTTGGCCTTGATCTCCTCAATGAATGTGGCCCTCACTTCAATACTAGCTAACACCCCACCTCTTTCTGAGATGCCCAATTGCATGAATTTAGACTCCAAGGTCTGAATTTGTTTAGCCAAAGGTCGCTTGGATACATTCAAGCAAGCTAAACTACCCATACTCACCGCTTTTCGACTCAAAGCGTCTGCCACCACATTAGCCTTGCTCGGATGGTATTGAATGGTCACATCATAATCCTTAAGTAACTCCATCCACCTTCGCTGTCTCAAATTCAGATCCTTTTGAGTGAACACATGCTGCAAACTACTATGATTAGTAAACACTTCACATTTAACACCATAGAGGTAATGCTGCCATATCTTAAGAGCAAACACTATAACTGCCAACTCTAAATCATGCGTTGGATAATTCCTCTCATGCACCTTCAATTGACGCGAGACATAAGCTATAACATTCTTATCCTGCATCAACACAGCACCCAACCCAGAATGAGAAGCATCATAATAAACAATAAAATCTTTACCTTCAACTGGTAATGCTAGAATATGTGCGGTGGTCAAAAGAATTTTGAGCTTTTGGAAGCTCTCCTCACCTTTTTCAGTCCATTTAAATGGTATCTCCTTTTTGGTCAAGTTAGTCAAGTGAGTGGCAATGGAAGCAATATTTTTCACAAATCGACGATAATAACTAGCGAGCCCCACAAAACTCCTAACTTCCGTCACAGAGCTAGGCCTAACCCAATTCTTAACCGTCTCAATCTTCTGGGGATCTACCATTACCCCTTATTTTGAAACTACATGCCCAAAAAATGCAACCAATTTCAACCAAAATTCACACTTAGAAAATTTAGCATATAACTTTTGCTTCCCAAGAACACCCAAAACACTATGCAGATGGTCGGCATGCTCTTTCTCACTTTTCAAATAGACCAAAATATTATCAATAAACACTATAACAAACGAATCAAGGAACGGGTTGAACACCCCATTCAAACTCATGAAAGCTGCAGGTGCAATGGTCAAACCAAACAACATAACTAGGAGTTCATAGTGCCCATAGCGAGTCCTAAACGCCGTCTTGGGCACATCCTCAGGCCTAATTTTCAATTGATGGTAACCGGATCTTAGATCAATCTTAGAGAAAACTGATGCACCTTGCAATTGGTCAAAAAGATCATCTATTCGAGGCAAGGGGTACTTATTTTGAATAGTGATCCTATTCAATTGCCGATAATCTATACACATTCTCATACTACCATCCTTTTTCTTAACAAACAAAACTGGAGCACCCCATGGGGAAGCACTAGGATGAATAAATCCCTTATCAAGAAACTCTTGGATTTGAGCCTTAAGCTCTCTTAATTCTGTCGGAGCCATGAGATATGGAGGGATAGAAATGGGACGTGTACCAGGCTCTAAATCAATGCAAAAATATATATCTTTATCCGAAGGCATACCATGCAAGTCATTAGGAAACACTTCTCTAAATTCTGACACCACATGAATAAACTCAATGGATGGAGCTTCAATCTCAACATCCCTAATATGAGCCAGATAAGCCAAACAACCCTGCACTATCAATTTCTTATCTCGAATGGAGGATATGATCCTAGTTCGCTAAGGCTTGTACACCCCTTCCCACTTTAATTTTTCCCTTCCCAAAATTTCTAGAGTTACCGACTTAGTATTACAATTAAGTACGGCATAATAGGGGGACAACCAAGTCATACCTAAGATTATGTCAAAGTCAGTCATATCCAAAATCACCAAATCAGCCCAAGTCTGAAAACCCATAAACAAAATAGGACAAGCACGATAGACATGGATAACTGTGACTGACTCTCCAACTGGGGTAGAAACATAGATATATGGATCAAGTATATCACAAATCACATCAAACTCTGAGGCAAATCGCACAGATACATAAGGATAAGTAGAACTCGGATCAAATAACACATTAGCCATCCGGTCACAGACAAGAATAGTACTTATGATCACCATGTCAGACGCCTCTGCCTCATTCTTGCCCGAAAAGGCATAACACTGAGCCCTATCATCTTGACGAACCACTTCCCTGCCTGGTTGCACATTACCTCTGCCTTCATTACCATTTCCTCTACCTCCAAGGCCTCGCTGATTACCTCCTTGCCCACCTTGTGGACGTCCTCTACCATTATTACCATTCCCCGTGGGTACCACTGCTCTAGACTGCTGCTGCACGAAATCTAACACACGTGGGTGGGGACAATCTCTCCTCATATGCCCAGGTTCTCCACAGTTGTAACAAGTACGATCAAAAGATGGTCTGCTGCCCGTCGAAGGCGCGACTCCCTGGGTATCCTAAAAATGATGACATGGAGTTTTCGAGTAACTACCTGCAGAGGGGGGCATAGCGGACTGAATTGGCTTGGCTACAAGCGTGGACCTTCCGGACCCCTTGGAATAAGAACCTTGAAAGTTACCTGAGTTCTTGGCCCTTTTTTCCTATGCTTTAGCTTGACCATCTCGCCTCACCCCCTCTACTTTCTTAACATAGTCAGTTACCTCATTAAAGCTCCTCCTTGCAGAAGTCATATGAACACACAACTCAGATTTTAGCCCCTAATAAATAACCAGATTCTCTCTTCCTCAGTAGTCACCAATTAAGTAGCATATCTAGACAAAGCATGGAACTTGGCCTCAAAAGCTGCCACAGTCATACCACCCTGCTCCAAAGCCATGAACTCATCCTTCTTGCGATCCCTCAAAGTCCTAGGCACATACTTCTCTAGAAACAGAGCGTGAAATTGGGTCCAAGTAAGTGGAGGTAAAGTAGACGATCTGCATTCCATATAAGCTCTCCACCACTGCTTAGCCTCACTTTGAAGTTGAAAGGACACAAACTCAACCCCATGCTGATGGACAATTCCCAACTTATGAAGCCTCTCATAGCATCTAAGATGAACTCATAAGCATCCTCATTCTCAAAACTAAGAAACACAGGAGGTTTTTAGCTTCAAAAACTTAGTTAATATATCATGCTCATTACCAGTCATAACATAACCCAACAAAGAATGGAAGAAAACATCATTAGCTCCAGTCCTACCCACCTTGGGCGCAATGCTAGCAACATGAGGATTAGTAGGAGCTTAAGTTACTTGAGCAGAAGGAAGCACTCCAAGACCAACCAACCCTTTTAAGAATGACATGATCTGTCGAACTAACACTAGGTCTATGGAGGGGACATCGGTAGTCTCAGCCTGCACCTCTTCCTCTTGTCCCACATCCTCGACATCAACATTCTCCTCTTCAATCTCTTCATGATTTGCATAAGAGTTCTCATTCACAGAAGCATTCTTAACATGAGCTTCCAGCAGGCGCTACTCTTCCATGGCCTCTACCCCTAGCTCTTCCTCTACCATTGCCTCGATCGCGACCTCTCACTGCAGATTTCTCAGCTGGAGTATTGACGGGAGCTATGGGCCTAACGCCGTTGAATCTAGTGTTAACCATCTGCGGACAAAAGAGTGAAGGAGGTTAGATACCAATTTGAATCGATAGATACCAATTGGAATCAAGTTATAGCACGAAAGGAGACAAGAGAAAACGTAGAGATTTCCTAGAGTCCTATAGCCTCTCGAAGAAAAGTAAAGGCATCCCCATACCGTTCCGCGAGACTCTACTAGACTTATTTTGGTACATCGAGATCAATGAACCTAGGCTCTGATACCAACTTTGTCACGACCCAGACCGTCGTGATTGGCACCCACACTAACTCTCCGGTGGGAGAAACACTACTACAACCCAAACCAAGCAACTAAACCAAAACTAAGACATTTAAATTGCGGAAGCAAGTTAAATACTAAGGAAATAAATAGAGTTTCCATAAACTCTAACAAAAGTCTAACAATAATAAACTAACAATGCGGAAGAAATAACCTAGAACCTGAAAGTCAATGTACCAAAACATCTAAAGTACAACAAGTCTAAACAAGAAGGGATGCAACCCCAATCTAATGAACTAATCAACTAACTAGAACATAGTCTAAGTCTGAATATGGTGGACATAGACAAAGAGAACCCATGGCAGCCCGAAAGAATTGGCTCTCCCTTGAATTCGAACGTTCACTGATCTCCTAGGCGAGGTTTGTCAGTAGCCGCTTGAAGATGTCCTTTACTGAACAAAAATAAGAGCAAGTGCAGTATGAGTACACAACCACAGTGTACTGATAGGATCACACGGCTATCCCACTAAGTGTAACATACATAAGTCATCACACCAATATAATCGCATGCATATAACGAACATATACAATATCATCAACATATACGAACAATGAACAACTTCACATTTCTCAAGATATGCAATTATATCATATCATTGGTCCTCTCATGGAACCCAAACCCAAACAGTTAGCATACCGGAACGTGGTATTCGATCCAATATTTATGCCAAAACGTGGCAACCGATCCCATATTTATGCTGGAATGTGGTAATCGATCAAAGTTAGTTATGCCGGAACATGGCAACCGATCCATTCAACACACCACAAACACAATCACAAGAATATTCTCAAGATCATACAATTAAGTTTTGATTTCATGTTAATCATCATTCATCTATCTCATTTACAATTAGGGTGATCAATAATGCAACATTCATATATATGCATGTATCATAATGAAGCAAGAATAAACATACATCACACAATCATATAATCACAACCATCACCTACCTCGAAACAAGCTTGAAACCCTAAGAAACTTGATCCTTCCTTTTTCGGATTCGTTCCGCTTGTTCTTGGTCTACACACAATCTATATAATATGGGAATCAATAAACAATCACTAATTACCCGAATTACTAACAATTCTATGAACCTTAGATCAAACCCATGATCCTAATTATCCAAATTAGGGTTGTTTCCACCATAGAATCTATAACAAAACCCTCCCCCATCAATATTCATCCATTCTAATACGTTCTACGGATCGAAAAATGGATTCGGGGTGTGAAAAGCTTACATTTAGCCTTAAGAATGGTGAAAAATGAGTAGGAGTCGCCTGAAGTTCGTTTCTTAGCTCTAAAAATAAAAAAAGTGCCAAATAAGGTCGTTTAGGGGTTTATTAATGACCTTCAGTTGCGTCGAGCCCGCCACATCAGCCACCACCCCGCTACAGCGGCCCTGCTAGAGCGACACCAATCCCACTAAAATGGCTTGCACCGAACCAGTGAGCTATTTAAAAAATTCCAAAATCTCCATTTCACAACACACCTCTAACCAACGACACTCAGAAAAATACCCTTTACGCTAAGATCGATTCCGGGAGTTCTACTCACCCGAATTCAATTATATAAAGTCGTATGAATGCCTTAACGAGTTATCTAACCACTCATGTAATAAATATCATAAATAATTCTCCCGATTGTTACCATATTTCCCTACACCTCGATGACTCCAATTTCGTCCAAATCTAGACAAGGTTGAGAAAATCCAAACACTACGAAAATGTTTTTCGTCCCCAAATTTTCCCCTGTTGGCATTTCTAAGCTAAGATGCGAACTATTCTTCGTATGCATATAGGTCCGGATTAGATGATTTCCTTATTGGGCGTAAATATTAAGGTCAATTCTTTAGTGTGGGAATATCTTTGGAGATATATTAAGGTTAGACTCTAGAACAAAATTGAGTTAAAATCTTCAAACAAACATATCTCTTAGAATATGAAGAGTTATGTGTGTTTGTACCAACAAAATTAAAGATCTTGGAGTCTTCTTTTCAACAACGACAACCTCTAATCGATCCGAGATTGGAGTCAAAAGTTATGACCATTTTAATTTTGACTGACAATCTGGAAAGGAGCTGCAAACCACATACATGCAACAAGTCCACACCTGAAAAATAAATATGGAGGAATAATTAAGAAACATTCTCGTTTGACATGTGAACCACCTATGCGCAGTAAGTCCCCATTTGTGGGACACATAATAGGGACACAGGTGGGACAAAGAAGAACTTTTTAAGTCGGTTTAATTTGATTTTCTTCACTATTTGGTCATTCTTCAATACCTAGATCTAGTTTGCTCTCCTACTCTCATCCTATATCTCTAAGGTAAGCCTCTCCCATGAACTTTTATGAAATTCCAAGTATTTTCTATCATTCTTTTTCAGATTATTAAAGAAATTCTACACCATAATTATAGGATTTTAATGAAACAAATCAAAGAATTTCAAGAAAATAATTCTTGGTCTTTCTTCATTAAGTTAGGATTCTTTGTCAAGATTTGAGGAGAGTTTTAGGTGTGCAAGTCTATTATAGTGGTAAATCTTGTTTTTCCGCATGCCCTACATCTACAGTTTCAGTTAGTAAGATTAAAATTTTACCCCCAAAATCTATGATTTCAAATTCTCTCTATTTTCAATTGTTGATTCTTGACCCTATTATTGAAGTAATGTTATTCACATTATTGATGACCTTTGATTTGTATTCATGGTTATTGTGCCTCATGAATCCTTCCTAATTAAATTTTTGGCATAATGCATAAACAAGACCCTTAACTTGCCTTCAGCAGACAATTATGCCCTCCAATTATTAGTGTGCACAAGTAGGCACAAATTGAACGAGTAAACGTACGTGTCCTACATGACATAATACATGTAGGATACAAAATTTCCATGTAGGACGAATGTGTCCATTTGTTCAATTTTATACAAGTTGGCACACCCAAAGTTAAAGGTCATAGTTGCTTGCTGACGTCAAGTTAAGGGTCATGTTTATGTATTACGCCAAAATTTCTTGAGAACCTTGTCATAGTACTTCATATGCATTGTTTACATGAGTAAAGTATATTACAAGTTTAAAGAAGTATTTTAAGAAAGAGTTTGAAAAAAGTATATTTAGTTTCAAGTGTATTGTTTCTGAAAGAGTTTCAAGAAATTATATTTTGTCTAAAAAACTATAGTCAGTTTTTAAAGAAATCACATCTCAAATTTGAGAAAGCATAGTCAGTTTTAAAGCAAATTTATTTCAGTTTTAAAGAACTATTTGAGCAAGGACTCAAAGAAAAAAGAGTATCAATTTTCCTTTAAAGTGGATCACTTTTTTCCTAAAGTAGGATAACTTTAAAGTTATTGAGCATCAATGCATGTTTTGAGAGTAGTATTAAGCACCCAATTGGGTAAAAGTTTAGATTATCCAAACCACAAAACTACACCACCAACATATGATAAGATCATACCAGTGATTTGTGTGACTCCTCAGAAAGCCCCTAGTTAGGGCTCATATATTTGATCCATTAGTTGAGTTCGCCCTGTACCCTGATATGGTATATGATGGCTTTGACAATGTGGACAAGATATTGTATCATTATGAGGCTCACGTGATAGTTATCGGTTAGAGAAATTCCCCAGAAAAGTAAAGTTTTGTTATTGATGCATATTTTTTCAGTGATAATTTTTTGTTGTTAAAATACTCATGCATTACTATTCAGTTGACTTTATTTCAATCTTTCTTCAGAGTTATTCATTCAACTAGTATATTCGTTTTTGGCTTGTTGTTTCATTTAGTTATTTTACATACTGTAAATTCCATGTACTAACATCATTGATACTCGTTTTTAAATGATGTTAATTTAGGAGTTTAAGATCAACAACAGACACATCATTAGGACAATCTTCATCCAACATTAGTGAGACCTTATTACTTTTTTGAGGGCTCTAGTTTATGTTATGTATTTGTAGTTAGTATATGATGATAGTAAAGTAATCAGGTAGCCTGGGGTCTTGTCCCAATGACCTATGTTTAGTATATTAGAGTCTTCATAGACGAGTCAATTTAGTCATAGATTTAGTTGTTTTACAATTATAAATTTTATATTTTTAACTATAAAGTTATTGAGTCTATTTTTTCAAGTTATTGATGCCCATCTTTTAAAAAAATTTCGCATTAGTCAATATACAGTCTTATAGTATTGTAGACCAAGGGTTCGTTGGGCCAACAATGATTTTGAGTGTCGGCCACGTCTAGGGTGTAGACTCAGATTGTGACACAAGCCAAGCACGAATACATGCTAAGTAGATACATCTAATTATGTTGATCTTAATAGAGAATGTAACTTAAAAGCATCAATTTAGGAGAAAATCACACGTTCTTCCGTGAATTTCTTCTCCACTTCTTTTCCTAATTTCTTCAAATTTTTTTAGCATTATAAATCTTTTTCCATAGATATATATAATCTTAACTCAAATATATGTACACTTTATCAGATACATGTACTCTTGATTAGATACATGTGCATATTTTCAGCTATATTTTTTACCACCATCTCTCTTCCTCTTTGTCTAGAGACTAGCGACATCTCGCTACTCATCTCCTCACCACCACGAGACACCGTTCTGACAAAAACTCCACTAATCTAGCAGAAAACCCCAAAAGTAGAAGGTTTATTTTTTTAATAAATCCATAGTGGTGTGTTGTATCTCTAGCAACAATCAAAGTAGATTAAAAAAATATCTAAATTGATGAAATTTAATTGAAGAAGAATGTGTGTGTGAGGGAGAAGCAACAGAGGGAATTGGGGAAGAGGATAATTAGGAGAGATAGTTGATTGATTTGAAGCGATGGAGATATTTAAGTAGGTAAGACTCTATTTTAGGCTAGTTTTAAAGAGTGATTTACTCAATGTATCTGACTCCTACTATGATATATATTTATTAATGTCACGCCTCGATCCTATACATTGGGCATGGTCGGCACTCGAGAACTATTGCTGGTCCCCAAACAAACCCTTGGCATGACTGTCTACTTAGTGGAAGACTGAGTCAAGCAAATGTTGACTTTAAATTTGAATTAAATCAGTAGGTCAAAGTAGTCAATTAAATTTTCTGAAGATAATGAATGAAAACAGTAATAGTTTTAACAAAACATCTAAGTAGCAATGATGAAATACTCTCAATATTAGATAAAGCCTCTATTATTTTAAGATGGGCATCGGTACAAGACCCACGATAACCTTAAATAATTACTAAAAGTAAACTAAAGACTGGAGTTCTCCAAACGCTAGTAGGCCTCACCAAAAGTTGTCGATGAGTGCAAGTTATCTCAATGAAACACGTGTTGATAATCCTCAACACATGTATCTGCATCATAAAAAGATGCAGGTTAAATGACATTAGTACATGAAATGTGTGAGTATGTTATATGGGTGAATAAAATAATAACTGAACTGATGGTGGAAAATATATCAAGTAAACAATATATGAACAAGTAGTGAAAGCCACTTGTACTTTACAACAAGATATGCAATAAAAACAATATGAGAATAAAATTTTTTACTTCGTAGGGTGTTTCGCTAACCGACAATCTTTACTATGAGTCTAACAATGATACAATGTTTTTTCCCATGTTGCAAGGGTCATCCTATACCTTGTCGAGATATAAGATGCTACTATAACTATGGATCCATCTAATAGGCCTTCTTAGAGGCAGTGAGGAGTCACACGACAAATTGATGCGAACTTATCCTACACTAACTATATAGTTTTATAGTACTTCGAGTTAAAATTAGACTCTTACCCAATTCGGTGCTCAATACTACTCTCAAAACAAATCATATCAGTTTTACTCTATCACCCTTTACAGAGAAATAGACTATTTCTTTACTTTACTTTCACTTTTCTTTATTGAAGTTTTGTTCGGAAGAAAACCAATTTTACTCTTTCTCTTTATCATTGTCAAATAGTACAAATGAAATCATTTGATTCTTTTTTTAAAAACTCTTTTCAAAACATGCTTGAATCGATGTATAAGAAATCTCTTGTAATAGTCTCTAAAAACATTACTTTATAGGGTTCTTATGATACAAAATATGAATAATTATTTAGAATTCAAAATATGCATAGTATAAATTAAAATCTCAACCATTAAGGAAATGAAATGCGTAACAAGAAACACAACTAAATTCAGATTTCAAGAGACTACGGATAAAACTTTGAACATAACCTTTTAATGAATGAATATAGATGTAGGGTGGGAGGAAGAACTTAGTTCATCACTATGAGTAGCCTAACATACCTGGAAAAATATAGTTCTTTGTGAAATAGGTGAAAACTCGAAGAACGCTCGAAACCCTAACTTTCTCCTCTTTGGACCCTTGCTCTAAGACTTGGAAACATTAATGAACTTAAAATAATTGATTAAAATTGTTTAAACCCATAACTAGGTGTGAAAATGTTGTGATTTAGGCTTAGAAGGGGTGGGAAAGATAAACTACCCCTCTTAAAAAGTGATGAAAATCTTCTACGGTTTCATCTATGGTTTGTGGTTTGATCTACGGATAGTAGATCTCATCTGTGGAATTTCTATTGAATTTTGAGGCTCAAAATTTCATTTTACTAGTCTAATCTACCACCCATGAAGTTTCTATGGATGATAGATCCAATCAGTAGAATTTATACAATTTTCAGGCTGGAAAGTCCATTCGATGGGTCCAAACTTTGGCCCATAAAAGTTCCTATGGCCCGTAGAGTGGATCCATAGGAATTGGACTCTAAGAACTGACTTCTCAAAAGTTTTCTACAAGTTGAAAGTACGGTTCATCGAAATTTCTACGACTTGTAGAAGCAACTCATATGAATTGACTTAAGAAGACTCTGATGTGATAGTCTTTGGTGAAATGGCCATAAATGTTTACTCCAAACCCGAAATGAGGCAAAAGTAGTAGTGTTGGAAAGAGGACTCATAAATCTTCAATTTGATACGTCATGTGTCACCTAATTCATTTTGTGTTGAGATATATGATTGTTTGAAGTTTACTAAGTAGAATCTTATGGAAAAACTTAATCTGTAAGGAAGCTTTCAACTCAACTTTGTGCTAGGAAGTTCTTGTGACCTTAATTCATATCTAAATCAATTTTCAGACTAAAGAATTAATCATTACAAACTTGAGAAATTTAAGAATCACACGATACGACCTTACATATAAATAAAGAATGATTCGGGCCTTAGCTTAGAAATTTTTAGGGTGTTACAATATCTTCCCTTTGGAATCATTCGTACTCAAATGATGGATGAAATGAGCATGGAAAGGGTAGCCTAATTTAATGCAAAATACACATAAACCTTATGAACTCAAAACACTGAAGGAAGGATTGAATTGAATAAGTACTTTAGGTAGAGTTAATATCTTGGACTGGAACTAAATCGGAGGAAAATAGATGAGGTTATCTAGTCTTCATATCTTCTTCAGCTTCCCAAGTTGCCTCCCCAACAAACTGATTTCTTTATAAGACCTTGAACGATGCAACCTCTTTCATTCTCAACTTGTGAACTTGACGATCAAGAATCTGAATGGGAATCACCTCATAAGATAGGTTGTCCTTGATACCAATATTCTCGGTAGGCATAATATGTGAAGGATCACCCAAACACTTCTTTAGCATATTGATGTGAAATACTGGATAAACTGCTGTTAACTCTGGTGGTAGCTCTAACTCATAAGCTACATTACCAACTCTTTTGAATATCCTGTAAAGACCAATGTATCAGGAACTTAGCTTTTCTTTCTTACCAGATCTTATAACACCCTTTACAGGTGATACCTTCAGATATACCCAATCATGAACCTTAGACTCCAAATCTCTTCTGCTAACATCTGTATAGGATTTCTAACGGCTCTGCACTGGTCTCAACCCCTATTGGATTATTTTCACCTTCTCCATGGATTGATGAACTAAGTTTGTTCCTATCAACTCAGCTTCACTAACCTCAAACCACCCAATATGAGATCTATACCTTCACCCATAAAGAGCCTCATAAGGAGCCATCTAAATACTGGAATGATAGTTTTTATTGTATGCAAACTCTATAAGAGGCAAGTGGTCATCCAATTACCTTTGAAATCCAACACACATGTTCTCGACATATCCTCTAAGGTCTGAACAGTGCGCTCTGCTTGGCCATCTATCTGAGGATGAAAAGAAGAACTAAGGTTTACCTTCAAACCCAAACCTTTCTAAAGCGACTTCCAAAACTGAGCGGTGAATTGTGCACCTCTATCTAAATGATGGACAACGAAACTCCAAGAAGTCGGACTATCTCACAGATGTATAAACTCGCATAATCTTCTGCTAAATTGGTAGTCATCATCGATAAGAAATGGGCTGATTTAGTCATCCAATCTACAATTACCCAAATCAAATCATGTTGCCTACGAGATTGTGGTAAGCCACTAATAAAATCCATATTAATCATCTCCCACTTCCATTCTTGAAGAGCTATGTTCTGAGTTACCCCACATGACCTTTGATGTTTAACCTTGACTTTCTGGCAATTTGGGCACTTAGCAACAACATTTGCAATACACATCTTCATACTATTCTACCAATAGATTTCTCTCAAGTCATGGTACATCTTTGTGGAACCCGAATGGATTGAATTTGTAACTATGAGCTTTTGCCATAATCCTCTCTTGAATCTCAACCACCTTTGGAATACACAATCTACCTTGATATATCAACACACCATCCCACCTTATTCAAAAGTCATCACCTTATGTTTATGAACATTTTCCTTTAGTTCAAGTATGATGGGTCTTTGTCTTGCTTCTCCTTCACTTGTGACACTAATGACTATTCAGCCCCATTCATCACAACAACTCCACCTTCACTGAAATCTAACAAAGGGACACCCAAACGTGCAAGTAAGTGAACTTCCTTAGCCAATTCTTTCTTACCTACATTGACATTTGTAGTACTCCCCATAGAATACCTTCTCAATGCATCAGTAACAATATTAGCCTTATCTGGGTGATAGAGAATACTTATTTCATAATTCTTAAGAACCTCTAGCCACCTCATTTGTTTGAGATTAAGCTTCTTCTAACTGAACACATACAAGAGACTTTTGTGGTTGGTGAACACATCCACATAAATTCCATAGAGATAGTGATGCCATATCTTGAGAGCAAAAACTACTACTTGAACTCGATATCATGAGTCAGGAACTTCCTCTCGTGAATCTTAAACTTCTTGGAGGCATGGGATATAACCTTACTATTATGCATCAACACATAACCAAGCCCCACTCTGGATGCACTTTAATAGATGACAAAACCCTCTATACCCTCTGGTAGGTCAACACTAAAGCAGTAGTTAATCGAGTTTTCAATTCCTAAAAACTTTTCCCACAAGCTTTAGACCATTGAAACTTAGTTGTTTTTTAAGTCAACTTACTCAACGGGGATGAAATAGATGAGAACCCCTAGATGAACCTTCTATAGTACCCTGTCGACCCTAAGAAATTCCTTATATTAGTTGGGGATGTGGGTCTAGGACAATTTTGCACTGCCTCAATCTTCTGAGTGTCGATTTGAATTCCCTCACCAGACACAATGTGGCCTAAGAACACCATAGATTCAAGTCAGAACTCACCCTGAGAAAACTCGACATATAACTCTTGATCTTTGAGAGTTTGTAGGACTATTCTGAGATGACTAACATGATCCTCCTTATTCTTCAAGTAGATCAGGATGTCGTCGATATTATGATAACAAACATATCCTGATACGTCTTAAATACTTTGTTCATAAGATTCATGAATGCTACATGAGTGTTAGTAAGACCAAAGGACATAACAATGAACTCATAATGACTATAACAGGTATTGAGTGTTGTCTTTGGGATGTCACTTTTTCTTACATTCAACTGATGATAGCCATATCTGAGGTCTATCTTAGAGAAGCAAGTGGCACCCTGAAATTGGTCAGAAAGATCATTAATCCTAGGAAGGGGATACTTGTTCTTTATGGTCACCTTGCTCAACTGACTATAATCAATACACATCCTAAGGGAACTATCTTTGTTTCGCATGAATAAGACCGGATCGCCTCAAGGTGAGAAACTAGGTCGGATGAAACCCTTATCAATGAGATATTTCAATTGCTATTTTAACCCTTTTAACTCAATTTAAGTCGTTCTATATGAAGGAATAAATATGAGTTGGGTATCTGGATGTCAATTCCAAAGTCTATCTCCTTTTTGGAACGAACTTTGGGAAGATCATCGGAAAAGACTTTTGGAAACTCATTTACGGTTGGAACTAACTAAATGGATGTTGTCTCAAGATAGAATCATTAACTTGGACTATAGATAGATGCACCCCTTGGATACTAACTTTTTGGACTTTAGGTATGGGATGAAACCACCCTTAGGAACTACTAAATTACTTTTCCATTCTATGACTGGCTCATTTGGAAACCGAAACTTGACTACTTGAGTCCTACAATCGACTGAGGCATAACAAACATAAAGCTAGTCCATGTCTAGTATGACATCAAAATGCATCATATCTAATTCAATTATATCAACCATGGTGTCTTTATGATAGATAGAGATGGTATAATTTCGATAGAATCTTTCGACTAGAATAGACTCCCCGACATATGGAAAAACACTGAAGGGTTCAAGAAGTTGTTGGGGACAACTGCCAAACTCCATGGCTCTATAGGGAGTTACAAAAGATAAACTTGCACATGGATCAAGTAAGTCATATACATCAAGAGAAAGGACTTTAAGTGTACCAATAACTATATCTGGCGAGTTCTCCTGATCCTGACGACTGGACATAACATACAAATGGTTTGAACCTCTGTCTGCTCCTGAAGTACCATCATTTGGTGCAGTCCTACCCGATGGGGGTGCTGAAGAAGTTTGGCCCCTGCTACCCCCGTTACCCTAGTTCCACGTTGGGCAATACCTAGAAAAGTGACCCTCACTTCCATACTTGTAACAACCGTCAGTACCAAGACATTCCTCGAATGAAGCTTACCCCACTTACCATAGAGTGGGTTGCGATTGAACTCTTGTGCCACACTGCCTTGTGACTGAGAACCCTAAGCTCTGAAATTTTGGGAGTTATTGTTCCTTTGATCATTCATGTTCCTTGGTGCAGGCACACTAGCCGATGATAGAGCAGGTCCAGATGACCTTTTCTGGAAGGATAAATGATTTCCATTACCGATCTTCTATTGGTCGGACTCATAATTTATTGTCTTAGCCCTCTTACTGTGGAACTCTTCCATGTTTTTCAACTTGTCCTTCTCCACCTTTTGTACATAAATCATAAGCCTAGCTATGTCCATATCCCCTATAAACATATCTGTCTTCCCCTCCTTATTAGATAAATGGGATAGCCTAGACACAAAAAAATCATTCTACTTCTCATAGCATCCACCATCTCTGGAGCATAACGGTATAATTAAGTGAACTTGAGGCTGTACTCTTGCACATTCATAGATTCCTGTTTCAGATTAAGAAACTCTCTTACCTTTGCTTCCCTTAGCTCTTAGGGAAAAGAGTTCCCTAAGAAAGCATTCTCAAACACAATCCAACCTAAGGGTGGTGCACCTTCTTGTCTAGTCTTTTTCCACTAGGCGTACCATATCCTGGCAATACCTTTAAGCTGGTATGTAGCCAACTCCACACGCTCAACATCAACAATATGCATGACCTTAAATACCTTCTGAAGTTAATCCATAAAGTTTTCTAGATCCTCATAGAGCTTTGACCTTGTAAACTCCAAGGGATTCATTCTTAGAAACTCTCGGACTCTAGACATACTATTCATATCCTGATGACCGGCTCTTTGGCGACAAAGATGTGTTGTCACCACTTGAGTCAACATCTGAATAGCATTCCTAAACTCAGCATTAGTGACATCTCCCTGAGGGGGTTGCACCCCTGGTGCATTGGGAGCTTCTTGACCTTGAGGATTTGCATTCCTCCAAGGTGGACGTCCTCGAATAGCTCTTCATGGAGGCATGCTATGAAAAAACACGTGTAAGCACGAGTTGAAATCTATCGCACGAAGAAGAGTAAGAAGAAAGTGAAAAG
This sequence comes from Solanum acaule, assembly GCA_036250505.1. Taxonomy (NCBI): domain Eukaryota; kingdom Viridiplantae; phylum Streptophyta; class Magnoliopsida; order Solanales; family Solanaceae; genus Solanum; species Solanum acaule. The sequence continues at coordinate 21,960 of JAJOOR010023620.1, forward strand.
TTCCTTAATGTTGTAGCTTCCTCATTATAGATGTGGCACACTTCATATCGATGAGAAAGACTCTACTAGATACAACTTCATAAACACCCTAGGACTCTTGAACTCTGTGCTCTTTAACCAAGTTTGTCACACCTCGAGCCTACACCCTGGACATGGCCGGTACTCGAGAATCATTACTAGTCCCCAAGAGACTGACTACTTAGCAAAAGAATGACTCAAGAAGATATAGACTTTAAAACTGAATTAAATCATTGAACCAAAGTATTCAATTAAATTGTCTGAAAATACTGAATGAAAGCAGTAATAGTTTTAACAAAAAAATTGAATAGTAATACTGAAAGACTCTCAATACTATCTATCTATGAAGCCTCTATTATTTGAAGATAGGCATCGGGACAAGACCCACGAAAACCTTAAACAACTTCTGAAAGTAAACTAAAGACTAGAGTCCTCTTAAAGATAGGAGGCTTCACCAAAAGTTGTCTACGAGTGTAAGTGATCTCAATGAAATGCTTGTTAGTTATCCTAAATACTTGTATCTGCATCATAAAAATGTAGGTTGAATAACATTAGTACATGGAATGTACGAGTATGTAATATGGCTGAATAGAAAAATAACTGAATTAATGGGGAAAAACATATCAAGTAAACAATATATGAACAAGTAGTGAAAACTATTTGTACTTTACAACAAGATATGCAATAAAAACAATATGAGAATATAAAGCTTTACTCTATTGGAAGTTTCTCTAAGATTACTACGAGTCTAGCAATGATACAATGTTTCACCCATGTTGTAAGGGTCATCCTATACCTTGCCCGGGTATAGGATGCTACTGTAACTATGGATCCATGATACGCTCAAATTACACCTCCCTAAAGAAGCATAAGCGATCGTTATCAAGTAAAGAACCCAGCTTGTAGGTTGGGGTCGATCCCACGAGGAAACTGGTTTAGACTTTACTTTAACCAACAATTATATTCAATTAGTCAAAGTACTTCCAGAAACAAGTAATAAACAAAGGGGGGATTTGTGAAACAAATTGTAAGAATTCAGTAAGTAATCAGTAAACAAAAGTCAATTTTGGTTGTTATCAAGATGAGAAAATTAACTAGGG
>JAJOOR010023621.1:0-41590 GCA_036250505.1 Solanum acaule
CCCCCCCCCCCCCTTTTATTTCTTTGTTTCTGGAAGTACTTTGGCTAACTGAATATAATTGTTGGTTAAAGTAAAGTCTAAACCATTTTCCTCGTGGGATCGACCCCAACCTACAAGTTGGGTTCTTTACTTGATAACGATCTCTTATACTTCTTTAAGGAGGTGTAATTTGAGCGTATCAATAAGTCATACCCTTTTACAAGGTGGTTTTCAATCAAGCAATTTCAGCATCAGGTCCTACCGTTGCAACTATTATTTCTTTGTTACCAGTTCTCCCTTTAATACACTAATATTCGATGAGAGTGTTTAATGAGAAAGTTTTCTATACGGCCCCTACTATCCATTTACCAAATATAATCTTGTAGTGAGAAAATATATAATTGTGGAGATAGTCGTATCCCAACATATGGGGTCCATTCTTATCTTGTAGATATGATCGAACATGATCCTCGAAAAGCTGATTGCATCAAGTTTGTTGAAGACTTACATCAGGAATAGGTTTGCTACTAAGGCCACAATAAATTGTTCAGATCGGGCTAGCAAAACCTTTTTCAAAAATTCAAACATCAACCAAATTCTCCTTTTAAGATTTTTTTATACTCCATCACAATTTAGACCAGACATATTCTCTATATCCTCGATGAATTTCAAAGATGGTGAGGACTTATGATATGCCCAAATTACACCTTTCAAAAGAAGTATAAAGTGGTTGTTGTTTAAATAATGAACCTAATGAAGGTTAGGGTCGATTCTACAAGGAATAAAGTTCTAACTTAGTTCAATTGTTATTATTCGTGCTATTAGTCATATTATTTATGCAAAAGGTTTTTTTTTTTTTAGAAAATAATTGATTGTAATGATCGTAAGTAGCAAATAACAAAGTAACCGTTTAACTTATTTTAGGTAATATAAAATAAAACTAGGGTTTTGTGTTACCTTTGAATCCTTAACTTAGTAGAACATGATATTAGTAACGTTGTCTATTGTGTAACTGTAACATCTCAGAAATTGGAAGTTGAGTGTGGAAAGGAAAAGTTTCATTTTTGGCACTGATACAGTGGTGTACGAGTCCAATCAATGGACCACAGGAAGTTTTATGGGTTGTTGAAAGGCAGTCATAGGACTTGGATTGATTTTTGGGAAATTTCAATTATTTGATGTTTGACTTACAAATGGGCATGATGAATTGTAGGGTGTTCCACAGGTCGTAGAACTGACCTGTAAAGTTGATTAAGAGAATTTGTTTGAGACCTCATGTACACAAGGGGACTTTTTGGGTTGTAGAATGTTTTACGAGACCTAGAAGGTACGAGTAGAATTGATCTAGACTTGGTGAAATTTTGGACTTGAACTTGGATTCAACAAGACGCCTTTAAGAGTCGTAGAATATTGGACTGGCCGTAGGAAGGTCTCATGAAATTGATCAGAAATTTTTATTCCAGTAAATGATTCTATGACTAACAGGTATAGTTTGTAGAAGTTCCCAAGGATCGGAGGTTGAAGTCGTAGGGTCTTTTGATAGTTTTTAATGAAGGGTGTTTTGGTCTTTACTTACTCAATTAACCTCTAAACTACATCATTTTGGCCCTATAACTATCTGTATAACCATTTTTACCCTTACAACTAAGCTTAAATTCTCTCATTTACTCAAATTCTCCTAAGACCTCTTAAGGTGGAAGTTAGGGTTTCAAGCTTCAAGGTCTCATTCTCCTTGAATTCTTGGTGCTTTGATTATCGAGGTATGTGGAAATTCACCAGTAGTTTTGTTTCATCCATTGGGTGCCAAAAGAATCTAATTTTCCAATTCAATTTCACCCAATTCTCTTAGGGTTCCATATGATTGTTCATGGGTCCTATTTATTATGATTCAATTGTTTATATTCAATCTTATTATGCATGATTTGCCTCAATTATATGGTTTTCAATTGATTTTATATGGTCCCATGCATATACTTATTTTATGAATATGTATCATGCTTATGAACTTATGGACTGTGATTATAAAATCTATGCATATTTTATGAAAAGGATCATTCATGAACTATGGATGCTTTAAGATAAGTATCAATGATTTGTCAAAGGAGTTTTGCACATATAAATGAAATTATGATTTGGATGTTTAGAAATATAAGTATCCATTGTAAAAGTTCAAGAAATCATGATTTGAAAGGAGCTTCTCTATTATGACTTATGATTGGATTGGAAGTATTAATTATGTCTTTTCAAGTATTTTGATTATGAATATGCTCATGTCATTTCTGTTGGGATGTAGTTAGCAATGAGAGGACTTTGAGATGGAGGCTCTCCCGTTAGTAGAGGCAGTGTCTCTTGTAGCAACCTCATTTCCCTTTAACTACTTACCCCTGTAGGGTTGCCTTAAGTGACCTAAGCTAGTAATACAATTTAGCAAAGAATGAAATGTGATGGAGTTCTACCTTGCTAGTAGATTCACCTTTTCAGTGTGAGGGTCATGCTGGATTCAATGTTATAGCTCATATGGTATTATTGTCGATTAACGGTAAATATCAGACAAATGAAATATGTTTATGTCAAAGGTTTTATGAAATGGTTTTAAGTATGTATTGACCTTGTCTATGATTTATGATTTCTTTATAATGACTTTTTATCAAATTATACTTAGTCTCGCATATAATGTTTAAATCCATCATATTATCATACCTATGTTTTTATACATTTCCATAGTACATTCACTATACTAATGCATATTTCTACATATATTGTCTCATAATATTGGGTCTGACGCTCCTCCCTGGCTTGTGGCTAGCTTGGATTATTCTACTAGTACCGTGGATTGGTGAGTTCTCCTGCTTCGAGGACAAGACCATTGATGCTTTACCTCTTTTATTGTCTTTTTATTTCGGACTTATATGTGGTATATGGGTTACACCACAACCACTTTTATGATCTTAGAAAGGCTTGTGTCAGACTTAGGAGTGTTTCGCATATCTCTTATGTACTCTATCTATTTTCTTTTAGATCATTCTATGAGTTGAGACTTATATTGATTATATCTCTTAAATTTATATCTCTTAAGTTGTATTTTATAAGATCATGCTTATGTGAAGTGACTCGTTAAGGGTCTCTCGGGATCCAATCCACCATGTCACTCCTAGAGGGTACTTTGGGTCATGACAAACTTGGTATTCAGAGCATCAAGTTTTAGAAAGGGTCCTATATTGTTTGACAAGCCGCGTCGAGTAGAGTCTTATTCATGAATGTGAAGCGCACCACATTTATGAATGGGAGGCTGCAAGGTGTTTAGGAAACATCAATTCTTTCACTTCTCTAAAGTTGAGCCATAATTTTTTTCTTTATAAAGGTCTTACTTCTAACTCTTGTATGATGCTTTTCAGGTTATGCCTTCTAAAAGAGCTAATGCAAGAAGAAATGTAGAGCTCAAGGTTCCTCAAGTGCCAGTCGATCCTTTAGCCGAGCAAGTGACTCATGCCAAATTATAAGCCATTTTCCATGTATTGGTTCAAGTTATGACGACCAAGCTAATAGAGAGGAAATTTCTCTCGTGAACCCAAATATGGGTATGGCGGTGATAAGGGTGAGGGACTTCACTAGGATGAATATCCCGGAGTTTCATAAGTCTAAAGTTGATGAGGATCCTAAAGAGTTTGTTGACAAGGTTTATAAGATAGTGAAGATCATGGGAGTTCCACTAGTGGAAAAGGCGGAATTGTCCACTTACAAACTCAAGGGTGTTGCTCACGTTTGGTTCAACGAATGGAAGGATGAGAGGGATATTGATGCGGGTCCTCTTGAATTGGAGAAATTCAAAGGGGCATTTCTTTATGGTTTCTTCCCTCTTAAGATGAGAGAGGAAAAGGTTCTTGAGTTTACTAATATTCGTTAAGGAAATATGAAGGTGAAGGAGTATGCTTTGAAGTTTACTCAATTTTCTACGTGTGCTCTAACTATGGTTGTTAAGTCTAGAACAAGTATTAGAAGTTTGTGTTGGGTGTACTGATCAATGTTTCAAGGACACTTCATCCAATTCTAAGTGTCAATGATCACTAGTTAGTATATAACCCAACTAAATGAGTTGGGGTCGAATCCCACAGGGAGTGGTACATGTTTAAGATTCAATAGGAAAGTACGAATGTGATCAAGTCAGTCATAGGAATAGACATTTACGAAATAAAAACATAATTCAAATCAGGGGGTGACACGAATGTCAAATAAGGGGGTTTTGGTTTTTAATTATCAACTATAACAACATCAAATAATACGGAATAACAATAATGAGACGGGTTCTTGGGATGTGATTCGATTATAGGATAATGTAGACAAATGGGTAATCGCAATTGTTAGGAAATAACTGAATATTAGTGAATAAGCTAGACTATAAAGGAGGTAAACTTTCTCTCGAACAATTTACCCCCGAATCAAGTAACATCCTACGCCTTAGTACATTCACTCTCTCGAGCTGAATGTGTGGAAAAGGTTTTAGGATTCACTCTCTCGAGCTTAACCCATGACAACCCAATACCCACAGACCATCAATTAATAATCTTGGTTTTAAAACCTCTCTCTCGAGCGAGCCAAAAACACAAAGGTAGAACTGCATTTGCAACTACAATTGTTTAAATTAAACCATAATCACTAATTGAAATCACTTCTGAACGACATTTAAACTAACAATTAGAAATACCCATAAACTAAATCAACCCATAGTCACATAATCACACCCCAAGAATTGGGGTTTTAGCTAGACATCATAAAAAGATAAAAGTCGTTACCAAATTGAGTTTCCATCAACTGGATAAGATTGATTTCGTCTTTACAAAGGTCCAAATTGAAGAATCTCAAAGACCCACTTCCAATTTCTCAAATGTGAAGAACTCCAGCTCTTCAAAGCTAAGGAAACACTTGTCTCCATACTCAGAATTCGATATATTGAAAGTATAATACATACTAATTGATAAAAAGCTCCTAAACTATATGTTCAAAAACGTATTGATAATCGCCAAAAATATGTTGCGAAGGTCCATTCGGCGCAGTAAGTCGGGCTTGCCGATCAACTCGGCGATCCGCCCTTTGGTCAATTCCATTGCCTGTTTGCCTTGGCCTTCAGCATTCTCCATGTCTGTAACTTTGGGCGATTTAACACTGCATTGCGGAACCATTTGGCGGTCCGCCGATTTCTCCTTTCTCTCGCCAACTTAATTTTTTTCTTCAGGGCTTGGTACACTGGAACTTTAGGCAGTCAAGAGGCTGTTCGGTGACTCGCCATCAGAATTCTCCGATTTAATAGAGTCAGCAAGATCCGGGTGACCAGAGTGATCAGCTTAAGGGGAAGTTTCGCAGGTTTGTGAAGACAGATTCTCGTCTTGGCGATCACCAGCTATACTTTTCTTCATTCTTTCAGCTCGCTTTGTTCCTTTTTGCAAATTAGTGTCCTTGATTTGTTCCACAATCCAAATACCTGGAAATCAAAGGTTTTACATAAGTTATTAGCACAAAATAAGCTTTTGAGGACACTAAATCATTATGAATAAAGCCCTAAAAGAGTCCAAATCTTGGACTCATCAACACCCCTAACTTAAACTTTTGCTTGTCCTCAAGTAAAACTCAAGTTCAGCAGTTCAAAAGGGATGTCTAAACAGTGTTATACAAGACTCAATCATGAATGCACACAACAAAACTCAACTTACTCATGCAAGGATCAATTGTTCACTCAATGGTTCTAGTAGTGACTCACCATTACCAAAGATTCTGAAGCTCACAATATTTGCTTGAAATGAAAATTCAAGCTCAACAAAGGTACTCAAATGCCCTCACACAGAATGATTCCATATTCACACACAATGGTTCAACACTTTATAGTTCCGGAATCATATACAACTCTCACACTCACAAAGATGAACAAATGCATGACTTTACCTATAGGTTTGCCCTTATTTTCCAACCAACATTTGTTTCAGCTCACTCAAGATCAAAAAGGTCTTTTCAAGGCTTGTAACGGGGCTGAGTGTAAAGGTATGGTCATTTAGGCTCAGTGGCTGCTATCTTCATGAAATGTGGTATGAACAACACTTTCTTTCCTCTTTTTTTTTTATCATTCTCATTTATGCTCAAAATTCACCCCATTATTCACTTTCCATGGAGTACCAGACACCCCATTTGTTTTGCAACTTTCATAACTTTATTTCAAAACTTTTTCGTTCTTTTTCTTTTTCATTCTTCTTTTTTTGTTTTGTATGGAGGGGTTCCATCTTTCTCAAAATCATGGATAGAAAAAAGGGAATTTCTTTGCACTTCTTGATTTACCTTATCTTTTCACCACACCGACTTAGGCTTTTGGCCTAAGTTGGGTATTTAAACAAACCACACTTCATAAGGATTATGGGTGAACGGATAAAGAGCGGTCATAATGGCATCAAGTTTCTTCCAAGAAGAGGGTAAGGCTTAAAGGGTGTTCAAGCAAAGTTCACACACTCAGAAGGTTGGCCACAAAAGAGGTATAGTGTCAAATTGTTTCACTTTTCAAAATTGTTACCTAAGATCATTTCAAGAGCTTGAATCACTTAGTCAACCGGACCAACGGGGCAAATTCTAAGTGGCATCACAGAAGGTTCACGGTAAGCTCATCACACAAGGCATTGGCACAAGACTCCACACTTTCGCTAGTGTGCGATGTTCATCACAAGAGAATCATTTTGATAATCGGCTAGTCACAACGAGATGCAAAAAGTTCACATATTGCATATGCAACTTCATTTGGCCTCATCGTAGCCGCATATTTATTTTTGTTCGATTTGAGAGCACTATTCAAGTCATCGGTAGTGATCAACCAATACTCAAATTTGAACAAGAATAGCCACAATGAAATACACAAAAGGTGGCAAAATTTTTCAAAAGGATCCAAAAACCATTTGTAATTAACACAAGGAGCCACAAGCTCAAACATCCACAAAACAGTGCTAAAACACAATATGCAGCACAAAACCCAATATATAAACAAAAGTAATAATCACAAGAGGTAGGTATGGAAATACCTCACCCCACCACAAACAAAAAGCAATTTTTCCTCAAATGTAATAAAATATCCAAAAAGTCAATAAAAAAGACAGAGAGGGAGGTAAATAAAAGTCCTGTCTACATAGTCTCTCCATCTGTCGGGCCATCAATTCCCGGTGTAGCATCAGCAGCACTGCCGGCTCCACTAAGGTCAGCCATAGGTGTGTCTGCAAGTGAGTTCTATACAGCTGAATCCACCATAGCCTCTGATTTCACGTATCAGGACACTACTTCCAGTTTAAGTGCCAACGATCATGAGTAGTAATATAACCCAACTAGTGAGTTGGGGTCGAGTCCCAAGAGAGTGGTTCGTACTCAAGAATCAATAGAAAATCATATATATGCTCAAGTCAATTGTAGCTAAAAACATTTACGAAGAAAAACATGATAAATTAAGGGTTGACACAAGTGTCAAACATAAAAGGGGGAGGGGGTTGTAGTAAACTAGCAATATAAACAACAATTAATACAAAAATACGATTATGGAGATGGGATTCTTAGGATGTGATAGGATTATGGGATAAGGTAAACAACTGGGTAATTGCAATTAATAGTAAACCATTGCAAATCAGTGATTAAGCTAGACTTTAGTGGGGGTAAACTTTCTCTCAAATAATTTACCCCAAATCGAATTGGTTTCTCTCGAACACCAATAAGAGGCAATGCAGCACAACCTTCACCTTAGTGCATTCACTCTCTCGAGCTGAATGTGTAGAAAAAGGTTAAGGGTTCACTCTCTAGAGCTGAACCCATGACAACCCAATACCCACAAACCATTGATTCAACAATTTTGGTTTTAAAACCTCTCTCTCTCGAGCAAGCCAAAAATACGAAGTTAGGATTGTATTTGCAACTATAACCCATTAAATTCAACCACAATTACTAAACGAAATCACTTTTAAACAACAAATAGACTATCAATTAGCAATACCCAACAGTTAATTCAATCCATAATCACATAATCACACCCCAAGAATTGGTGTTTTAGCTAGACATAGTAAAAAGATAGAAATCGATACCGAAATGTGTTTCCATCAACTGGGTACGATTAATATTGCCTTTACAAACGTCTAAGATGAAGAACCTTCAATACCCACTTCCAATTTCTTAGAAATGGAAATCTTCAAATCTTCAAAGATAAGGAAAAATGTCTCTCAGACTCAGTTGTAAGTTCTAAACTTCAAAAACTAAATAATAATAAGATTCCCTACAAAATCAGATACTAAGCTAAAAATTTAAACAAGTATTTATAGTTGTCAAAAAGTGTGTTGCGAAGGTTCAGTCGGCACAGCTCGGCGATCCACCCTTTGATAATTTGTATCGCCTTTTTTCTTTTGCCTTCAGCATTCTTGAGGTCCTGTAACTTTGGGCGATAAGGCACTGCAACACAGAACTGTTCGGTGACTCACCGATTGCTCCTCTCTATCACCGACTTGATTTTCTCCTTCAGGGCTTGGCACACTGGAACATTAGGCGAGACCAAGGCCATTGGATGACTCGCCCAATAGTTTAGGCGATCCTCAGGCATTCTTATCTTCGTTCTTTTAGCTACCATGTTCCTTTTTTCTCAATAGTGTCCATGCATTGTCCCTAAGTTCAAATACCTGAAATTCAAGGATTTATATCAATTATTGAGACAAAATATGCATTCGAGGACACTAAATCTATTAAAATTAAGCCCTAAATGAGTCCAAATCGTGGACTCATCAACTCAAAAACTGATAATAATATTATTCCCTACAAAATCTGATACTAAGCTAAAAATTTAAACAAGTATTTATAGTTGTCAAAAAGTGTGCTGCGAAGGTTCAGTCGACGCAGTTAGTCGGGATCACCGATCCACCCTTTGATCATTTGTATCGCCTTTTTGATTTTGGCTTCAGTATTCTTGAGGTCATGTAACTTTGGGCGATAAGGCACTGCATCACGGAACTGTTCGGCGACTCGCCGACTACTCCTTTCTATCGCCGGCTTGATTTTCTCCTTCAGGGCTTGACATACTGGAACATTAGGCGAGACCAAGGCCATTCGGCGACTCACCCAATGGTTTAGGCGATCCTCAGGCCTTTTTTTTCTTCATTCTTTTAACTGCCTTGTTCCTTTTTACTCAATAGTTTCCATGTTTTGTCCCTAAGTTCAAATACCTGAAATTAAAGGATTTATATCAGTTATTGAGACAAAATATTCATTCGAGGACACTAAATCTATTAAAATTAAACCCTCAAATGAGTCCAAATCATGGACTCATCAGCCTCCTCAACTGCTATGAGCCCCTCAAAAGTGGTCTCCTCATCGATACCAAGCTGCTCCTCATCGGTCTCAGCCTCAGACTCAGTGAAAGCTACCTTCTCAGCTCGAACCTCATCTCTGGTGGTTGCCAGAGGCTTATCAGGATCAATTGGCATATCAGGAATCTCCACAGTCTCGAAGATCATAGGCATGTCGATGGACTTCAGCTGGTCCACATCCTTCCTCAGCGCAGCGATCACGGCCTTTAGAGCCGTCACCTCATCAGTGGCTCCTTGGCCTTACTCACACACCGCTATCCGGGCCGCAAGGGCAATAATATCCGCACTCAAGGGAGTCACAGCAGCAGCAACAACCCTCTTAATCATCCCAGGAATAGTGGCCTTAAGCTTAGAGGCACGTCTATCAACAGAATGGGCTAGTTGCCCCATCCGTAGTAATGCAGCCTAGGTGAGTGGAGGTCAGGCAGAAGCATCAGTGGGCTTATGAGGCAAGGGAGCTGCAGAGGAACTGGGAGTAAGAGAAGGGAAAACACTAGATATACCTGAAGGCCTAGGGGCCGAAGTAGGCAATATTGCCTCTATAGGTAATGTCTGAGTATCAACAACTGGGGAAAAGTCCACCGGGGTTGCCATTTTCTTTTCTACCTCATCCTTCAAATACCCTGCCTCAATCCTCCAAATGTCGGTACAGGATGTGGAAGTCACTTCCACATTATTCTTCTCATCTCAAGGCACCCAAGTTAGCTTGCACAGCTCGGTGATCAACATCGAAAAGAGGAGGGATGTTTGACGCTGCTTGGCCCTCATGACCATCTCATGTGCAATAATCATCCTCAGATTCAGCCTTGTCCCATCAATGATGCAACCAGGCTACTTTGGCGTGGCAGAGAATTTAATCATTCTAGGATGGCATGATGGTACTGCTGATGAAGCCAAACCAGAACCTTGATGCTATATTTAGGTCCTTCTTGTCAATGGGTGCTCCAAGCTCAAGCCACTTGGGAGTACAATTTGATTTCAGAGGAGCCAACCACTTTTTCATGTTTTCTAACGTCTTTTTCCTGATCTTATATTGGCAGTCATCCTTAATTCATGTTGAAACTCCTAGTACTGCATTGATAGCATCACTATCACATTTCACCTTTTTACCCCTAACAATCACATAGTCAACCGGTTTGAATTTGGCTGACGACTTCTTCCCTTGTGGCACCAGGGCTCTATAAGTAGTGTAGAACTCCCAGACCCAATTTGGAACATAAGAGCCTTGGGGTCGGGTGAATAGCTAGAACTTGTGGGAGCTCAAGTAGCTCATGATCTCTGGATACCTATCTATGACGCCATTAATAGACAACCTCTTCTCCTCTATAATATCCTTAGCCCCTCAGTCTTCAGTCTGTTCATAGATCGTGTAGAAGGACCCTGTACTGGTGGTGCTAGGACCACAACCTGTGCTGGAGCAGGAGAAATAGTGGTGGCCTGGGGAGTCCTGATCCTAGATAGATCATTCATCCTCTTGGATTGCAACTCTGCCCTCTGGGCTGCTAGTAGATCATCATCCTCAGGCTTAGAATTGGTAGCCTGAGGATCTTAGTGCTCACCCTCACTCTCAGAAGTGGTGAGGTGAGTGGCATAGATGTCGTCACTGTCGGAGCTGCCTCCGGTGACGCAGGAGCAGGATCCTTTCCTTTTACCTTACCTTTCCCACATGTGGTGGGTAGTTTAGTAACCTTTGCCCTGGATGCAGATTCATCCTCGTTGATTGTGATTCCTTTGGCCCTATTGCGGGGCGACATGTCTCTACCAGCTACTTTTGGTCTATCCATATCTGCGAACACATCTTAGACAGTAAGGAAAATTTTAAACAAAGTTGTAGAAAAATAGTTGTAGATAGACTCACTGAACAGGTCGACGAGTCACCGAATCACTTTGGTGAGCCAGATCAGGTTTGCCAAAAGCATTGGCTCAAAATTTTCTCAGAAAAATGGCATGTCGGTGATGGGAGGTGCCTTTTGGAAAATTGTCGATAGCTTCAGCGAGCAAAGACAAGCCCGTCGAAAGTTACACTGCATTTAGGGCTCAGAAAGGACGATCCAAGAAGACTTTTGGTGAGTAGCCGAGTGCACTCGGCGAACTCAGGCTTCTTGCTGAAAGTTACAGAACCAAACTCAAGATTAGCATGAAATTAAAGGCGATCAAGGGAGATTCGTCGAACCGCCGAGTGGTTTAATGAGCTCGACCCAGCTCGCCAAACTACCCAACATGCCTACTTTCAACCCTGACTTCCAAAATCAATCCCGCAGCCCCTGAAAATAAAATCAAACCACACACTAGTTAAATTAGACTAAGACCCATGCTACCCATGCCCCCGGGGTACTCAGACTTCTCCCGGTTTGGCCAAGATTGGCCATTTGATGACATACACCCTTAGGATTGACGTCAAACCCTCCATCATCGGGTAAAATACGTCATTTAGCACAATTAAGGGCTACTCAGACTTCACCTAACTAGACCCAACACCAAATTAGCACAACCCAAAATTTTTGACCAATTTTAAAGCATAAAAATTTGGGAAATCAATAATTAATCATATTAGGCAAGATATTCAAATTAAATTTGGCAAATAAGCACACAATCATGGATTCAGAGTGGCCCAGCACACATCACTAAGATCAAACAATTGCAATTGAGTAAAAATTGATAAATATGAGTTTGGGGTTCGAAAAAACCAACATTTAATGTCGAATAAATAAGTTGAAATGCCAGGTGGCAAAGATATCCAACTCCGAACACACAATCAATGACTAACAAGCGGTAATTATATGCAAAAATATAGAAAACTATAGTGCAGGTGTGATTTTGGAAAGTTAAAAAGTGAGGGAATGTGAAAGAGTTTGAACTTTTGAACCTTTGGCCTTTAAAACCGTCCAGTTCTCGCCCTTTCGGCGACATAAGTCTTGCTTGCCGACCCACTCGGCGACACGCCGAGTAGGCACTTACCTCGCCGAGATTTATAAGACCTTTAGTTAATGTGGAGGTCCAAACGGCAGACAAAGTCGTGATCGCCGACCCGTTCGGTGACACGCCGATTTGCTTCTGGGCCCACCAAGTTTTACAGACTCCAACCTCAGAATTTCTTGAGTCCAACGGCGGTCCAAGTCGAGCTCGCCGACCTCTTCGGCGAGTCGCCGACTGGGAATTTTGCTCACCAATCACCACTTTTCAAACACATTTTACTCTTCCACCTGCAAAATCAACACACGATTATTTCAAAAACAAAAACAAAGCAAATAAAGCTTGGGTTGCCTCCCAAGCAGCGCCTTATTTTGATTCATGGGGTATAGATGAGACAACATATAACCCATTTGGGTGTCCAGTAGCTGAATAGATATGGAATGGGAAGCAGTCATTTGATTCAGCAGTGAGACATTCTCTTTTATCTCGTTCAATACTTTGTCGTGTTCTTCGACTTGCTAGAGAATGAGTGAGAGTATCTCTTCTATTTGTCCACCCTCGTATTCCTTGGGCCTTATACGCTCGTAAGGGGGAATGTACCGATCTTTCTTTTTGTTCGGTACCTCCAATTCCATAATCTATTTGGCCATGAGATCCAGCTGAGTTAATAGTGCGGCCAAAATATGGTCCTTCTCAGTCTCTTTGTTGGTCATGGCTATGTGATCAAGGAGTGGGGCTCCTATTGCATAGGGTAGTCGTGTGAGACCACCTAGAGAAATTTGGTCAGCCACTCCTCTATTCTTAGGACCAAGACCTCTATAGAAGCATTCCAATAGCATCTTGTCTAGAATTCCATGAGTTGGGTACTGCTGCAATAATTCCTTTAATCTTGGCCACAACTCATGAATAGTCTCACCCTCCATTTGACTGAAAGTTAGGATGTTACCCCTGCGAATCATCAATCTCAAAGGAGGGTGGTCCATTGGGTGACTGTTGCTACAAGACATGCTCTTTTCTTCTGTTCTAAACAAGCAACATAAGACCAAAACTGAAAGTAAATAGATTCAACTATGACTAAAAAGAACAAAATTCAACTTAACCATATAATCTTAACCAACACAACTCCCCGGCAGCGATGCCATTTTGATTAACGTTTCAAGGACACTTCATCCAATTCTAAGTGTCAACGATCTCTAGTCAGTATATTACCCAACTAAATGAGTTGGGGTCGAATCCCACAGGGAGTGGTACATGTTTAAGATTCAATAGGAATGTACGAATGTGATCAAGTCAGTCATATGAATAGACATTTATGAAATAAAAACATAATTCAAATCAGGGGGTGACACGAATGTATAATAAGGGGGTTTTGGTTTTTAGTTATCAACTATAACAACAGTAAATAATACAGCATAACAATAATGAGATGGGTTCTTGGGATGTGATTTGATTATAGGCTAATGTAGACAAATGGGTAATCACAACTGTTAGGAAATAGCTGAATATTAGTGAATAAGCTAGACTATAGAGGAGGTAAACTTTATCTCGAACAATTTACCCCCGAATCAAGTTGATTTCTCTCGAACATCAACAAATATGCAAAATAAGAACAACATACGCCTTAGTCCATTCATTCTCTCGAACTGAATGTGTGGAAAAGGGTTTAGGATTCACTCTCTAGAGCTAAACCCATGACAACCCAATACCCACAGACCATCAATGAATAATCTTGATTTTAAAATCTCTCTCTTGAGTAAGCCGAAAACACAAAGGTAGAACTGCATTTGCAACCACAATTCTTTAAATTAAATTACAATCACTTATTGAAATCACCTCTAAACAGTATTTAAACTAACAATTAGCAATACCTATAAACTAAATCAACCCATAATCACATAATCACACCCCAAGAATTGGGGTTTTAGCTAGACATCATAAAAAGATAAAAATCGTTACCAAATTGAGTTTCCATCAACTGGATAAGATTGATTTCGTCTTTACAAAGGTCCAAATTGAAGAATCTCAAAGACCCACTTCCAATTTCTCAAAAGTGAAAAACTTCAATTCTTCAAAGCTAAGGAAAAACTTGTCTCCATACTCAAAATTTGATATATTGAAAGTATAATACTTACTAATTGATAAAAAGCTCCTAAGCGAAATGTTCAAAAACGTATTTATAGTCGCCAAAAATATGATGCGAAGAGCTATTCGGCGCCGTAAGTCGGGCTCGCCGATCAACTCAAAGATCCGCCCTTTGGTCAATTACATCGCCTTTTGGCCTTGCCCTTCAGCATCCTTCAGGTTTGTAACTTTGGGTGATCTAACACTTCATCACGGAACCACTCGGTGGTCCGCCGACTGCTCCTTTCTCTCGCGAAGTTGATTTTCTCCTTCAGGGCTTGGCACACTGGAACTTTAGGCGGTCAAGAGGTCGTTCGGCGACTCGCCAAGTAGAAATGGTGATCACTAGGCGTACTTTTCTTCATTCTTTCAGTTCGCTTTGTTCCTTTTTGCAAATTATTGTCCTTGCTTTCTTCCTCAATCCAAATACCTAGAAATTAAAGGTTTTACATCAGTTATTGGCACAAAATAAGCATTTGAGGACACTAAATCATTATGAATAAAGCCCTAGATGAGTCCAAATCTCGGACTCATCATGTACCCAAAATGGTGGACAAACAGTCAAAATCCCCGTGTTGATTAAGAAGATGAATATCTTTCATTTGATTATACATTCCCAACAACCAAACATGTAAAGCTAAAAGAGAAGTGTAGAGATTCAAAGAGGGCAAGGACTAGTGATGGCGACTTTTCTCATTCCAGGTTAGGTGGACATAATCGTCCTCAATTCAAGCAAAAGTTTTCTAGTCAAGGTTCTTCTAATTTTTTGTCTTCAAAGTTCAAAGAATTTAGGTTGTCTGACCCTTATCCTAAAGGAGGAGGTGGAAGTGTATTTTCTATTCCCGCTTCCTAAAATTGTGGAAAGAGTAACTTATGAAAATGTTTATCCTTTACAAATGGTTGCTTTGGTTGTGGGAGTGGTCACAAGGTAAGAGGTTGTTTATTGCTTGCTACTAACGGAAAGGATGGTAGGCAAGCTCAGCATAATGGTTTTGGTTTGGGTGCTCTTAGTTATAATAGGTTTTATGCTCCTCAGACTCGACATGATCATGAGGATTCTCTGGATGTTGTGACTGATATGTTGAAAGTCTTTCATTTTTATCTGTATTCCTTGCTTGAACTAGGTGCTACCTTATAATTTTTTACTCCTTATGTGGCCATGAGATTTGATACATGTCCTAAATCCTTCCTAATCCCTTTCCAGTTTCTACGCCATTTGGTGATTCTATTGTTGCTAAATGATTCTATAGAAATTGTCCCATTTCTGTTTCTCATAGAGCCACTAATGTTGGTCTTGTAGAGCTTAATATTCTAGATATTGATGTTATCCTAGTTGAGTTCTTTGAATTATATCACTCCTTGTGGGGTTCGATCCTGACTATTTTGTTAGGTATTTTTATTGCTAACGATCGCTTACTCTTTTAATAGTTTTTAAAAGTAATTTTAGCGTTCTCAGTCTCAAGAAGTAATATCATTATCCCTTAACTATGTGCTCCCGTAGGGTGGTCTTAAATGACCTATGCTAGTGCATCCACTTAAGAAAAGAATGAAATATGACGGAGTTCCACCTTGGCATGCAGATTCCCCTTTTTTATATGAGGGTCATCCTGCATTCAGTGTTATAGCTCACACGGTCTTATTGTCGGTTAACGATAATATCCCACAAATAAACTATGTTTCTATCAACAGTTTTATGGAAGTTTATCAAATGGTTTTAAGTATGCATTGACCTTGTATATGATTTTTAATTTTTTAAAATGGTTTTTTCATGTTTTACTTTGTAACACCTTAGATTTGGAAATGAAGAAAAATGCAGTTTTTGGACTGGTGTCTCTGTCTACGGGTCCCATCTACGGGCCATAGGTGGCAACTATAGGTAGTAGGAATTTTTTTTTCAAAACAAATCTTAATATCCTTTTTACGATTCAACACGATGGTTTTGTTATTCCATGTACGAGTCGTAGATAGGTCTCTTAGGTGACCCCAAACTTGGTGAAGTTTTAAAACTTAAATTTGTTTCTACTGTTGGTATGTACAGTCCGTAGAAAGACCTACTAGTTGTACATAGGTTCCTCAAATGTTGGCCAAAGTTAGAGTCTCTGATCACCATCTACGGCTGACCAATACGATTCTTAGAAGGACTTACGAACTGTAGAATGACCTACGGACCATGGGTACAACCGTAGATGGTGGTCGACAATTATTTTTAAGGGCTTTTTGATCTTCTCCCTAATTAATTAATGCCTAAAATAGGTAGTTTTGATCCTAATCCTAGACCCTATGTAAGTCTTTTAAGCCTACTAACTATTCTAAATCATTCATCATATTTCAACAAATCCTTTCGAGTTCATCCCCTAAAATTTCTCTCTAAAGCTTGAAGAAAAAGCTTAGGGTTTCAAAACAAAGTCTCCAAATTCACCATTTGATTATGGGCTTTTGACATCAAGGTATGATAGTTTTCACCTATGGAGTCCTTTCATGCCACCTCGAAAGAAGCTACATTAATTTCCAACGTTTTCGAAAGTGGAATTCATGTTGCGCTTCAACGAATCTCAAATGACGTGCCAATTGTCAGAGATTACTTGGAGACTCTTGAGGAGCAATTAATGCTCTTGACCAGCAGCCAAAATGGAACCCAAGGGCTGATACAAAGCTGATTTGTGAAAGGGACCTTTTTGCCATTTATGGAAATGAAGGACCACCTTTTCCCACCAACTTTTATACTTTTGTAAAGACACCAATTTTAGTCTTTTATCTTAGGACCTTGCTCCCCTTTGTTTCTAGGCTTTATTTTCAGAATGTATAAGTTTTTGTAAGTAGTTCACTTGTGTGGAGAACACTTAGAGAAATATAAAAGAAAATTGGCACTTGCCTCCCAAAAATTGATCTCTATTTTGCCTTCTCGTTGGTTGTTTGTTTGTGGAAAGTTTGTGGCATTCTTGCTGTTGCAATTTAGTGCTAATTTGTTGTTAGGACTGAGCTTAAGTGGTGTTATGCAAGCCCAGATTGGCTGTCCCATGAGACCTTTAAAAATAAGTCCGTGACAAGTGGTATCAGAGCGTAGGTTCGAGCATGACGTTAAAGTCGCAACACAACGAAGAGGCTGTTCAAGAAAGGGAGCAGGAGATTCGGAAGGATGCTGCCAAAAAACGTGATACAAGTAAGGTGAGGGAATCCTATTCTAACCCACTAGTTTGTGGCAAAACCTATGGAGTAGAAGGGGAAGGTTTAGACACTCTCTAACTCGACGAGAAAATTATTAGAGTTGAGGCTGGTTTGTTGTCCTTGATTAGACGACTAGCTGATTTTGAGAACAACTTTAGTTCTCTTGAATTAGTGGCTCTTGAGGGCCTTGATGAGGTGAAGAGTAACCTTATTGAGCTTGAGAAATTGAACAAGGAAGGGCTGGTCAACCTTGAACTCAAACTCAATGAAGCTCTCTCCTCTCTTCATAGAGAGTTTAAGACTTTGAAAAGGCAAGTTGATGAGAATATTGTTGCGGGAGTTGCTCATCCCATTATTGTTCATGAGACACATATTAAGGCTCCTAAACCAAAGGAGTATCATGGTGAAAGGAAGGATAAAGACGTTGAGAACTTCTTTTGGAAAATGGATGCTTATTTTGAGCATGTGAACATTACTAGTGAAGTTGCCAAGATTCGGATAACATCTATGTATTTGAGCGACACTGCCATATTGTGGTGGCGGAGGAAAAAGGGGAACATGGAGAGAGGGGTCTGTTCCATCGAAGATTGGGGGCAGTTCAAGGATGAGTTAAAACGTCAATTTTATACTCAAAACACAGTACAGGAGGCTCGTCGGAAGTTAAGGAAATTGAATCAAACTTCCTCCATTTGTGACTGTATGAAAGAGTTCACAAAACTCACTCTTCAAATTCTGAGCATGACCTGCGAAGACTTGTTGTTTTATTTCTTGGATGATCTCTAAAATTGGGCCAAAAAAGACCTTCAAAGGCGACAAGTCAATGATGTTGAAGAACCGGACCAAAAATATTCCTCCCAAGTTGGATAACAATCAGAACAAAGGCAAGTCCGTTCCCAACCGAGGCAGCGATATGAGAGGTAAGAATTGTAACAAGCCTTCTAATTTCCGCAAAAAATATGAGGATCGTAAGAAAGGTGTTCCACATCGTGAGGACTGTTATCTTTGTGGTGAAACTACTCACACTGCTCGTTATTGTCCATCGTTGAGTAAATTAACTGCTATGGTTGCTGCTCAAAAGCAGCAAGTGAAGGTTGCGATGCAAACTGGCGGACCGTTCGGGGAGTAAAGTGGACAGGTTGGTGGGGCGGACAAGGGGAAGAACGTGGCTGTGGGTTTGTTCAATCACATGGCCTTGCTTAATCATATGACACTTGCAGCGTTGGCTGCCCAGCCGACTCGTGTAAGGTTGCATGAATCACTGTTCGTTAATGCCAAGTTGAATGGCAAAGACTTTCGAATTATGGTGGATATTGGTGCAATACATAATTTTGTAAAGGAGGAAAGGGCCAAGGACGTTTGTTTGAATTATGTTTCCAGCGATACATTGTTGAAACCCGTCAACACCCTCCCCACTACTGTCCATGGTTTCGCTCCTAAAGTTCCCATTTATTTAGGAAGATGGAAGGGGTTGACGGACTTCACTATTATGCTGATGGATGTATTTGAAATAATTTTGGTGCTGGATTTTTGGTATGAGGTTAACGCGTTTATTTCACTGCGTCTCAACCAACTTCACATCAGCGATGCCAGAGGTTATTATGTGGTACTCCTTATTTGGGTACCACAAAATGGAATACACTTGTTCGCTATGCAGATTGTAAAGGGTTTTAAGAAAGGGGAACCAACCTTTCTTACTGCCCTTGTTGGAGGAGTCGAAAACTCAATTGAGGCAGTAGCTTTGCCTCCTTGTATTGAGCAGGTTCTTTTTGATAATAGGGACGTGATGCCGGAAGAACTTCCCAAACGGTTGCCATCATGAAGGGAAGTTGATCACCAAATTGAATTGGTTCCCGAGGTGAAGCCACATGCCATGATGCCTTATCGCATGGCGCCCCTAGAATTGGAGGAACTTAGAAAGAAAATCACAGAGCTACTTGATGATGGACATATTATGTTATCTAAGGTGCTATTTGGTGATCCCGTTTTGTTCCAAAAGATGAAGGAAGCGACGCTACATTTGAGTATTGATTAACAAGCCCCCAACAAGGTCACGGTAAAGAACAAATATCCTACTCCATTGATCGTTGATTTATTTGATAGATTGGGGCAGCCCAAAGTGTTCACGAAGATGGACTTGAGGAAGGGTTATTACTAAGTTCGGATTGCCGAAGGAGACGAGCCAAATACGACTTGTGTTACTCGTTATGGAGCCTTTAAGTGGCTGGTCATGCCTTTTGGTTTGACAAACGCTCCAACCATGTTTTGTATATTGATGAACAAGTTGTTCCATCCCTTTTTTGGATCAGTTTGTAGTTATATATTTGGATGTTATTATTGTGTTTAGCAACAGTATGGAGGAGCATGTCTACTAGCACTTGTGCAAAGTGTTCAAAGTCTTGCCAGATAACAATTTGTGCGTGAAGCGAGAAAAGTGCAGTTTCGCACAACCCACTGTCCAGTTCGTTAGACACATTATTAGCCACGATGAAATGAGGTTGTACAACGATAATGTGGAGGCGATTTGGGATTGGGAGGCTCCAACAAAAGTACCTGAATTACGATCTTTTCTTGGCCTCGCTAATTATTATCGACGCTTTATATTTGGCTATTCGGCTATTGCTGCTCCACTCACTGTCTTGCTGAAAAAGAGTCGTGAGTGGGAGTGGTCTGATTTGTGTCATGATGCCTTTCAAAATTTTAAGGCAGCCATTACCGAATAGCCGATTTTGGCGCTGTCCGATTTCACTAAGGCATTTGAAATTCACACTGATGCATCTAGTTTTGCTATTGGTGGTGTCCTTATGCAAGAAGGCCACCCGATAGCATTTGAGAGCAAAAAATTGAATGATGCCAAAAGGCGCTATTCAGCACATGAGAGGGAGATGACGGCTGTAGTCCATTGTCTAAGGACTTGGCGTCATATGTATTGGGTGCTCACTTTGTTGTTAAGACGGATAACGTCACGACAACTTATTTTCAGTTCCAAAAGAAGTTGACTACCAAGCAAGAATGTTGGCAAGACTTTTTGGCAGAATTTGATTTCACTTTTGAGTACAAATCGAGAAAGGCTAAAGTTGTAGCCAATGCACTTAGTCGCAAGGCTGCTACTGTTAGTTCAACTTGCAGCAATGTTGTTGAGAATATTAAAGACGGCATGCAACATGATCCCGTGGGAAAACAACTTTTCATTTTGGCTCTACAAAGCCAGACGAAGAAGTTTTGGGAGGAGAATAGTTTGTTGCACACTACGGGAAGACGTGTGTACGTTCCCAGATTGGCTAACCTTAGGCGTTGTTTGATCAAGTAAGGTCACAATACTGCATGGGCTCGTTACCTGTGGCAGGAAAGGACTTTGGCGTTATTGGAGTCCTCTTATTATTGGCCTCAGATGCGAGATGATATTGAAGTTTATGTGCATAAATGCATCATTTGTCAACAAGATAAAGTTGAAACGAAGGCGTTTGGCAGACTTCTTAAACCGTTACCTATTGCTGAAAAACCATGGAACAACTTCACTATGGATTTCATCACATGCTTGCCGAATTCGGAGGGGTTCGGTACTATTATGGTTGTTGTTGATCGCTTCTCCAAATATATGACATTTACATCCACGACGGCCAGCTGTAAAGCCAAGGAGGCAGCCCATATATTTTTTCGAGATGTAGTAAGGCATTGGCATGTACCCAAACATATTATTAGTGATCGTTATCCTCAATTCACTAGTGAATTTTGGAGGGAATTATTCTGTTTACTTGGGTCGGAGTTGCACTATTTGACAAGCTTTAATCCTCAAACATATGGGCAAACGGAGCAGATCAACACGCTCTTGGAGTGTTATTTGCGTCACAATGTTAGTGCCAACAAAAAGGATTGGGCAAAGTTGATGGACACTGCCCCATTCTCTTATAATATGCAGTGAAGCGAGGCGACGGGGAGAAGTCCATTTGAATTGGCTACTGGGCAGCAGCCCAATACGCCACAATCCTTGCCTGTTGACGCCGGCTTGAAGAGTCCACGTGCTTATCACATGGCGAAAACCTACAAGGAACAAGTTGATCTTGAAAGGTCATATCTTGATAAGGCAGCCCGAAAGATGAAAAAGTGTGTTCATCAGAAGCGACGACCAGTCAACTATCGAATAGTGGATAGATTTATGATAAAACTAAATCCTAGGAAATTCAAGTTGCACGGAATGTGAATCAAAGTTTGTTTCTTCAATACAAGGGTCCTTTTGAGATTATTGCTAAGGCGGGCAGAATTACATATAGGGTCGAGATGCCCCATCATTTGAAATTACATCTGATCTTACATGCTAGGCAATTAAAACCATACTTTGAAAACGTGGAAGACAAGGAGCGGGGGCAGTCCGATCGAGCTAAATTTTTTATTACTCCACCAATCGTGGACAAGAACATTGAGGCAATTATTGATCATCAATTAGTCCATGGCAAAGGCTGGAATAATTTGAGCACGCAGTTCCTTGTTCATCGAAAGAAACGAAATCGGAGAAGGCAACGTGGGAGAAGTATGAGGACTTGTGGCAATTCCGCGACCAAGCCCATAATTATTTACATTTGTGTGTCACCGAGGCCATCGCCAAATCAGGTAGAGAAGCGTGTGCCATCCCAAAAGAAGCTTCATTAATTTCCAGTCTTTCCGAGAGCGTGGCAGATTCATAATGCGGTTCAATAAGTCTCGAATAGCGTGCCAATTGCCAACCAGCCTTGGGAGATTGCTTCGAGACTTTTGGGGAGCAATTAATGCCTTTGACCAGTAGCCAAAACAGATTCCAAGGGCTGATACAAAGCTAATTTGTGAAAGGGACATTTTTTTCATATATGGAAATGAATGATTACCTTTTCCCACCAACTTTTATACTTTTCTAAAGACACCCATTTTAGTCTTTTATCTTGGAACCTTGCTCGCCTTCATTTTTAGGTTTTCTTTTCAGATTGTATAAGTCTTTGTAATTAGTTCACTTGTATGGAGAACACTTAGAGAAATATAAAAGAAAATTGGCACTTGCCTCCCAAAAATTGATCTATATTTTGCCTTCTTGTTAGGTTGTTTGTTTGTGGACTGTTTGTGGTGTTCATGGTATTGTACTTTAGTGCTAATTTGTTGTTTGGACTAAGCTTAAGTGGTGTTGTGAATGCCTAGCTTGGATGTCCCATGAGACCTTCGAAAATAGGCCCGTGACAAGTTGTATCAGAGCGTAGCTTTGAGTATAATGTCGAAGTCGAAAAGCAGCGAAGAGGCTGTTCAATAAAGGGAGCAGGAGATTTGGAAGAATTCTGCCAAAACATGTGATAAAATAAGGTGAGGGACTCCTCTTCTAACCCATTAGTTTGTGGCAAAACCTATGGTGAAGAAGGGGAGGATTCCTACACTAGCCAACTGGATGATAAAATTATAGGAGTGGAGGCTGGTTTGTCGACCTTGAATAGGTGACTTGTTGTTGAGAACAACTTTAGTTTTCTTGAATCAGTGACTCTTGAGGGCCTTGATGAGGTGAAAAGTAACCTTATTGAGCTTGAGGAAGTGAACTAGGAAGGACTGACCAACCTTGAACTCAAACTCACCGAAGCTCTCTCCTCTCTTCATAGAGAGTTTGAGACTTTTAAAAGGTAGGTTGATGAGATTGCTTGTGCGGGAGTTTCTAGTCCCGTTACTGTTCGTGAGACGTGTATTGAGGCTCTTAAACCAAAGGAGTTTCATGGTGAAAGAAATGCCAAAGACGTTGAGAACTTCTTGTGGAAAATTGATGCTTATTTTGAGCATATGAACAGTACTAGTGAAGTTGCCAAGATTCAAACAACATCTATGTATTTGAGTGACACTTCCATGTTATGGCGGTGGAGGAAAATGACAGACATGGAGAGAGAGGTTTGTTCCATCGACGATTGGGGGCAGTTCAAGGAAGAGTCAAAGCGTCAATTTTATCCTCAAAATATAGTACATGAGGCTCGTCGGAAGTTGAGGGAATTGAAGCAAACTTCCTCTATTCGTGACTATGTGAAAGAGTTCACAAAACTCACTCTTCAAATTTCGAGCCTGACCAACAAAGACTTGTTGTTTTATTTCTTGGATGGTCTCCAAAATTGGGACAAACAAGAACTTTAAAGGCGACAAGTCAACGATGTTGATGAAGCGATCGTAGTGGCTGAATCGCTAGCTGATTTTCGTGTCGATGCAGTGAAGGGGAAAGAAAACCAGAGCAAAAATGTTCCTCCCAAGGTGGATAACAATCGGAAAAAAGGCAAGTCAGTTCCCAACTGAGGCAGCAACATGAGAGGTAACAATCGTAACCAGTATTCTAATTTCTGCAAAAATTTTGATGGTCGTAAGAAAGGTGTTCTACATCATAAGGGCTATTATCTTTGTTGTGAGACTACTCACGTTGCTTGTTATTGTTCATTGTTGAGTAAATTAAGTGCTATACTAGTTTCTCAAAAGCAGCAAGAGAAGGCGGCGATGCAAACTGGCGGACCGTTCAGGGACCAAAGTGGACAGGTTTGTGGGGAAGACAAGGGGAAGAATGTGGCTGTGGGTTTGTATAATCACATGGACTTGTTTAATCAAATGACGCTTGCAGCATTGGCTGCCCAATCGACTCATGTAAGGTTGCAGGAATCACTGTTCGTTAATGCCAAATTGAATGGAAAAGACGTTCGAATTATGGAGGACACCGGTGCAATACGTCATTTTGTAACAGAGGAAAGGGCCAAAGACCTTTGTTTGAATTATGTTGCCAGTGATACGTTGTTAAAAACCGTCAACCACCTCCACACTACTATCCATGGTTTCTCTCCTAAAGTCCCCATTGATTTAGGAGGATGGAAGGGGTTGACGAACTTCACTATTGCGCCCATGGATGTGTTTGACATTATTTTAGGACTGGATTTTTGGTATGAGGTTAACGCGTTTATTTTGCCACGTCTCAACCAACTTCACATCAGCGATGTCGGAGGTTCTTGCATGGTCCCCCTTATTCGGGTACCATAAAATGGAATGCACTTGTCCGCTATGCACATAGTAAAGGGTTTTAAGAAAGGGGAACCAACTTTTCTTGCTACCCTTGTCGGATGCGTCGAAACTCAGTTGAGGCAATAGTTTTGCCTTCTTGTATTGAGCAAGTCTTTTTTGATAATAGGGACGTAATGCCGGATGAACTTCCCTAACGGTTGCCACCACGAAGGGAATTTTATCACCAAATTGAATTGGTTCCCAGGGCAAAGCCACCTGCCATGACGCCTTATCACATGGCGCCCCTGGAATTGGAGGAACTTACAAAGCAACTCAAGGAGCTGCTTGATACTGGACATATTAGGCCATCTAAGGCTCCATTAGGTGCGCCCATTTTATTCCAAAAGAAGAAAAAAGGGATCCTGCATTTGTGTATTGATTACCGGGCCCTCAACAAGGTCACGGTAAGGAAGAAATATCTTGTTCCTTTGGTCACTGATTTATTTGATAGGTTGGGGAAGGCCAAAGTGTTCACGAAGATGGACTTGAGGAAAGGTTATTACCTAGTTGGGATTGCCGAAGGAGATGAGCCAAATATGACTTGTGTTACTCGTTATGGAGCCTTTGAGTGGCTGGTCATGCCTTTCGGTTTGACAAACGCTCCAGCCACATTTTGTACATTGATGAACAAGTTGTTCCATCCCTTTTTGGATTAGTTTATAGTTATATATTTGGATGATATTGTTGTGTATAGCAAAAGTATATAGGAGCATGTCGAGCACTTGTGCAAAGCGTTCAAAGTCTTGCGAGACAACAATTTGTGCGTGAAATGAGAAAAATGCAGCTTTGCACAACCCATTGTCCAATTCCTTGTACACACTATTAGCCACTGTGAAATAAGGATGGACAGCAATAAGGTGGAGGCGATTCAGGATTGGGAGGCTCCAAAAAAGGTACCCGAATTAGAGTCCTTTCTTGGCCTCGCCAATTATTATCGGTGCTTCATAATTGGCTATTCAGCTATTGCTGCTCCACTCATCGACTTGCTGAGAAAGAGTCGTGAGTGGGAGTGGTCTGATTTGTGTCATTATACCTTTGAAAAGATTAAGACAACCATTACCGATGAGCCGATTTTGGCGCTGCCCGATTTCACTAAGGCATTTGAAATTTAGACCGACGCATCTGGTTTTTCTATTGCAAGTGTCCTTGTGCAAGAGGGCCACCCGATAGCGTTTGAGAGCAAAAAATTTAATGATGCCAAAAGGCCCTATTCGACACATGAGAGGAAAATGACAGCCATAGTCCATTTTCTAAGGACTTGGCGTCATAGTGTATTGGATGCTCACTTTATTGCTAAGATGGATATCATCGTGACAACTTATTTTCAGTCCCAAAATAAGTTGACTGCAAAGCAAGCACGTTGGCAAGACTTCTTGGCTGAATTTGATTTCACTTTTGAGTACAAGCCAGGGAAGGCTAATGTTGTAGCCGACGCACTTAGTCGCAAGGTGTCTTTGGCTGTTATTGTTAGTTCAACTTGCAATAATGTTGTTGAGAATATTAAAGAGGGCATGCAGCATGATCCTGTGGTGAAACAGCTTCTCATTTTGGCCCTACAAGGTAAGACGAATAAGTTTTGGGGGAGAATGGTTTGTTATACACTACGGGCAGACGAGTGTACGTTTCGAGGTGAGTTAACCTTAGTCGTTCTTTGATCAATGAAGGTCACGATATTGCATGGGCTGGTCACCTGGGGCAGAAAAGGACTTTGGCGTTATTGGAGTCCTCTTATTATTTACCTCAGATTTCGAGATGATAATGAAGTTTATATGCGTACTTGCCTCTTTCTCAACAAGATAAAATTGAAGCAAAAGCGTCTGACTGACTGCTTGAACTACAGCCTATTGCTGAAAAAAATGTATCAGCGTCACCATGGATTTCATCACATGCTTGCCGAATTCGGAGGGGTTCGGTACTATTATGGTTGTTATTGATCGCTTCTCCAAATATGTGACATTTACTGCCACAACAACCAGCTACAAAGCTAAATAGGCTGCCCGTATATTTTTGCGACATGTCGTAAGCATTGGGGTGTACCCAAACATATTATTAGTAATCGCGATCCTCGATTCGTTGGTGCATTTTGGGTGAATTTATTCAGTTTGTTTGGGTCGGAGTTTCACTTCTCGACCAGTTTCCATCCTCAAACGGATGGGCAAACGGTGCGGATCAACGCGCTCTTAGAGTGTTATTTGTAACACTATGTTAGTGCCAACCAAAAGGATTGGGCGAAGTTGCTGGACACTGCCCGATTCTGTTATAATTTGCAGCGAAGTGAGGCGACTGGGAGAAGTCCATTTGAATTGTCTACTAGGCAGCATCTCAATACACCACAATCCTTACCCGTCGACAACGGCTTAAAGAGTCGGGGTTCTTATCACATGGCAAAAGCCTAGGAGGAACAAGTTGATCTTGCAAGGTCATATCTTGATAAGGCAACCCGGAAGATGAAAAAGTTTTCTGATCGAAAATGGCAACCAGTAAGCTATCAAATTGGAGATAGATTTATGATAAAACTTTATCCTAGGCAATTCAAGTCTCTGCGGAATGTGAATCAAAGTTTGATTCGTCAATACGAGTGTCTTTTTGAGATTATTGCTAAGGCGGGCAAAATTTCATATAGGGTCAAGATTCCCCATCATTTGAAATTACATCTGGTTTTCCACGCTAGCCAATTAAAATCATACTATGAAGACGTGGAAGACAAGAATTGGGGGCAGTACGATCGAGCTCAAATTTGTATAACTTTATCAGTCGTGAACAAGTAGATTGAGGCGATTATTTATCATCAATTAGTCCATGGCAAAGGCTGCATTAATTCGAGCGCGCAATGTGGGAGAAGTATGCGGACTTGTGGCAGTTCCGTGACCAAGTCCTTAATTATTTGTATTTGTGTGGCACTGGGGTCGTCGCTAAATTAGGTGGAGGAGTGTGTGCCTCCCTGAAAGAAGCTACATTAATTTCCAGTGTTTTCAGGAGCGGGGCAAATTCATATTGTGGTTCAATGAGTCTCGAATGGTGTGCCAATTATCAACCAGCCTTGGGAGATTACTTGGAGACTCTTGGAGAGCAATTAATTCCCTTGATCAACAACCAAAATGGAACCCAAGGGCTAATACAAAGCTGATTTGTGAAAGGGACGTTTTTTCCATTTATGGACATGAAGGACTACCTTTTCCCACCAACTTTTATACTTTTGTAAAGACACCCAATTTAGTCTTTTGTCTTTGGACCTTGCTCCCCTTCATTTTTAGGCTTTATTTTTAGATTGTATAAGTCTTTGTAATTAGTTCACTTGTATGGAGAACACTTAGACAAATATAAAACAAAATTAACACTTGCCTCCCAAAAATTGATCTCTATTTTGCTTTCTTGTTTTGTGGACTGTTTGTGCCAGATTTTCTATTGCACTTTAATGCTAATTTGTTGTTTGGACTGAGCTTAAGTGATGTTGTGCAAGCCCAGCTTGGATGTCCCACGAGACCTTTGAAAATAGGCCGTGACAAGTGGTATCAGAGTGTCGGTTCGAGCATAACGTTGAAGTCGCAACAAAACAAAGAGGTTGTTCAAGAAAGGAAGTAGGAGATTCAGAAGGATGCTTCCAAGAAACATGATAAAATGAAGGTGAGAGAATCCTCTTCTAACCCACCTGTTTCTGGCAAAACCAAAGGTTAAGAAGGGGAATGTTCTGACATTAGCGAACTCGACGAGAAAATTATCAGAGTTGAGGCTGGTTTGTCGGCCTTGAATAGTCTACTTGTTTTTGTTAAGAACAACATTAGTTATCTTGAATTGGTGGCTCTTCAGGGCCTTGATGAGGTGAAAAGTAACCTTATTAAGCTTGAGGAAATGAACAAGGACCAACTTTGAACTCAAACTCACCGAAGCTCTCTCCTCTCTTTATAGAAAGTTTTAGACTTTGAAAAGGTAAGTTGATGAGACTGTTGTTTAGGGAGTTACTGGTCCCATTAGTGTTCATGTGACACGTATTGAGGCTCCCAAACCAAAGGAGTTTCGTGGTGAAAGGAATGCCAAAGATGTTGAGAACTTCTTGTGGCAAATTAATGCTTATTTTAAGTATGTGAACATTACTAGTGAAGCTGCCAAGATTCGAACATAAGCTATGTATTTGAGTAACACTGCCATGTTGTGGTGGCGGAGGAAAAAGGCAGACATGGAGAGATGGGTCTGTTTTATCGATGACTGGGGGCAGTTCAAGGAGGAGTTAAAGTGTCAATTTTATCCTCAAAACGTAGTACATGATGCTCTTCGGAAGTTGAGGATATTGAAGCAAACTTCCTGCATTCGTGACTATGTGAAAGAATTCTCAAAACTCACTCTTCAAATTAAGAGCCTAACCAGCGAAGACTTGTTGTTTTATTTCTTGGATGGTCTCCGAAATTGGGACAAACAAGAACTTCAAAGGCGACAAGTCAACGATGTTGATGAAGCGATCGTAGTGGCTGAATCGCTAACTGATTTTCGTGCCGATGCAGCGAATGTGAGGGACAACCGGAGCAAAAATGTTCCTCCCAAGGTGGATAACAATCAGAACAAAGGCAAGTCTGTTCCCAACCGAGGCAGCAACATGAGAGGTAACAATCGTAACCAACCTTTTAATTTCTGCAAAAATTATGAGGATCGTAAGAAAGACATTTTACATCGTGAGGGCTGTTATCTTTGTGGTGAGACTACTCACGCTGCTCGTTATTGTCCGTCGTTGAGTAAATTAAGTGCTATAGTTATTGCTCAAAAGCAGCAATAGAAGGTTTTGATGCAAACCGGTGGACTGTTCAAGGACCAAAGTGGACAGGTTGGTGGGTTGGACAAGGGGAAGAACGAACGTAGCTGCGGGTTTGTTCAATCACATGGACTTGTTTAATCACATGACACTTGCAGCATTTCCTGCCCAGTCGGCTCGTGTACGACTGTGTGAATAAATGTTTGTTAATGCTAAATTGAATGGCAAAGACATTCAAATTATGGTGGATACTGGTGCAATATGTCATTTTGTAACAGAGGAAAGGACCAAGGACCTTTGTTTGAATTATGTTGCCAATGATACGTTGTTAAAACCATGAACACCCTCCCCACTACTATCCATGGTTTCGCTCCTAAAGTCCCTATTGATTTAAGAGGATGGAAGGGGTTGACGGATATCACTATTGAACCCATTGATATGTTTGACATTATTTTGGGGATGGATTTTTGGTATGAGGTTAACGCATTTATTTCGCGAAGTCTCAACCAACTTCACATCAATGATCCCGGAGGTTCTTGTGTGGTACCTCTTATTCGGGTACCATAAAATGGAATGCACTTGTCCGCTATGTACATTGTAAAGGGTTTTAAGAAAGGGGAACCAACTTTTCTTGCTGCCCTTTTCGGACATGTCGAAAACTCAATTGAGGCAGTAGTTTTGCCTCCTTGTATTGAGCAGGTTCTTTTTAATATTAAGGATGTGATGCCGGATGACCATGCCTAATAGTTGCCACCATGAAGGGAAGTTGATCACCAAATTGAATTGGTTCCCGGGGTAAAGCCACATGCCATGACGCCTTATCGCATGGCGCCCCTGGAATTGGAGGAACTTAGAAAGTAACTCAAGGAGTTGCTTGATACTGGACATATTAGGCCATCTAAGGCGCCAGTAGGTGTGCCCGTTTTATTCAAAAAGAAGAAAAAAGGGATGCTGAATTTGTGTATTGATAATCGAGCCCTCAACAAGGTCACACGATAAACAACGAATATCTTGTTCCTTTGATTGCTGATTTATTTAATAGGTTGGGGTAGGCCAAAGTGTTCACAAAGATGGACTTGAGGAAGGGTTATAACCAAGTCCGGATTGCCAAAGCAGACGAGCCAAAGATGACTAGTGTTACTCGTTATGGCGCCTTTGAGTGGCTTGTTATGCCTTTCGATTCGACAAACGCTCTAGCAATGTTTTGTACATTGATGAACAAGTTCTTCCATCCCTTTTTGGATCAGTTTGTTGTTATATATTTGGATGATATTGTTGTGTATAGCAATAGTAAAGAGAAGCATGTCAAGCACTTATGCAAAGTGTTCAAAGTCTTGCGAGACAACGATTTGTGCGTGAAGTGAGAAAAATGCAGTTTCGCACAACCCATTGTCCAGTTCCTTCGACACACTATTAGCCACGGTGAAATAAGGATAGACAGTAATATACTGGAGGTGATTCAGGATTGGGAGGCTCCAACAAAGTTACCCTAATTAGCGTCCTTTCTTGTCCTCGCCAATTATTATCGGTGCTTTATATTTGGCTATTAAGCTACTGCACCACTCACCAACTTGTTGAAAAAGAGTCGTGAGTGGGAGTGGTTTGATTTGTGTCATGATGTCTTTGAAAATCTTAAGGCAGCCATTGCCGATGAGCCGATTTTGGCACTGCCCGATTTCACTAAGGCATTTGAAATATACACCGACACATCTGGTTTTGTTATTAGTGGTGTCCTTAAGCAAGAGGGCCACCCGATAGCGTTTTAGTGCAGAAAATTGAATGATGCTGAAAGCCTCTATTCGGCACATGAGAGGGTGATGACGGTCGTAGTCCATTGTCTAAGGACTTGGCATCATTATGTATTGGGTGCTCACTTTGTTGTTAAGATGGATAACGTCATGACAACTCATTTTTAGTCCCAAAAGAAGTTGACTGCCAAGCAAGCAACGTTGACAAGACTTCTTGGTTGAATTTGATTTCACTTTTTAGTACAAGCCAGGGAAGGCTAATGTTGTAGTCGACGCACTTAGTCGCAAGGCTGCTATTCTTAGTTCAACTTGCACCGTTGTTGTTGAGAATATTAAAGACGGCATGCAACATGATCTCGTGGCAAAACAATTTCTCATTTTGGCCCTACAAGGCAAGACGAAGAAGTTTTGGGGGGAGAATGGTTTGTTGTACACTACGGGCAGACGTGTGTACGTTTCGAGGTGAGCTAACCTTAGCTGTTCTTTGATTAATGAAGGTCACGATACTACATGGGCTGGTCACCTAGGGCAGAAAATGACTTTGGCGTATTGGAGTCCTTTTATTATTGGCCTCAAATTGCGAGATGATATTGAAGTTTATGTGCGTACTTGCCTCGTTTGTCAACAAGATAAGATTGAAATGAAGGCGACTGGCAAACTGCTTGAACTACTGCCTATTGCTGAAAAACGATGTAACAACATCACCATGGATTTCATCACATGCTTGCCGAATTTTGAGGGGTTCAATGCTATTATGGTTGTTTCTGATTGCTTCTCCAAATATGTGACATTTACTGCCACGACAGCCAGCTGCAAAGCACATAGGTAGCCCGTATATTTTTGCGAGATATTGTAAAGCATTGGGGTGTATCCAAACAAATTATTAGTGATCGCGATCCTCGATTCGCTGGTGCATTTTGGATGGAATTATTTAGTTTGCATTGGTCAGAGTTGCATTTCTCGACCTGCTTCCATCCTCAAACGGATGGACATATGGAGCGGATCAACGTGCTCTTAGAGTGTTATTTGCGGCACTATGTTAGTGCCAACCAAAAGGATTGGGCGAAGTTGCTGGACACTTCCCAATTTTGTTATAATTTGCAACGAAGTGAGGCGTCGGGGAGAAGTCCATTTGAATTGGCTACTGGGCAGCAACCCAATATACCACAATCCTTGCCCGTTGACGCCGACTTGAAGAGTTCAGATGCTTATCATATGGCGAAAGCCTAGGAGGATCAAGTTAATCTTGGGAGGTCATATCTTGATAAGGCAGCCCGAAAGATGAAAAAGTATTCTGATCGAAAGCGACGACTAGTCAACTATCAAATTGGGGATAGATTTTACAATAAAACTCAATTCTAGGTAATTCAAGTCTCTGCGGAATGTGAATCAATGTTTGATTCATCGATACGACGGTCTTTTTGAGATTATTGCTAAGGAGGGCAGACTTTCATATAGGGTCGAGATGCCCCATCATTTGAAATTACATTCGGTCTTCCACGCTAGCCAATTAAAATCATACTTTGAAGATGTGGAAGACAAGGAGCGGGGGCAGTCCAATCGAGCTCAAAATTTTATAACTTCACCAACCGTGAACAAGTAGATTGAGGCAATTATTCATCATCAATTAGTCTATGGCAAAGGCTGGAATAATTCGAGCACGCAACGTGGAAGAAGTATGAGGACTAGTGGCAGTTTCGTGACCAAGTCCTAATTATTTGCATTTGTGTGGCGCCGGGTCGTCACTAAATCAAGTGGAGGAGCGTGTGCAGCCCCGAAATAAGCTATATTAATATACAGTGTTTCTGGGAGCGGGGCAGATTCATATTGCGGTCAACAAGTCTCGAACGGCATGCCAATTGTCAACCAGCCTTGGAAGATTACTTGGAGACTCTTAGGGAGCAATTAATGCCCTTGACCAGCAGTAAAAATGGAACCCAAGGGATGATACAAAGCTGATTTGTGAAAGAGACCTTTTTGCCATTTATGGAAATGAAGGACCACCTTTTCCCACCAACTTTTATACTTTTGTAAAGACACTCATTTTAGTCTTTTCTCTACAGACCTTGTTCCCCTTCATTTTTAGGTTTTATTTTCAGATTGTATAAGTCTTTGTAATTAGTTCACTTGTATGGAGAACATTTAGACGAATATAAAAGGAAATTGACACTTGACTCCCAAAAATTGATTTCTATTTTGCATTCTTGTTGGTTGTTTGTTTGTGAAGTGTTTGTGGCGTTCTTGCTATTGTACTTCAGTGCTAGTTTGTTGTTTGGACTGAGCTTAAGTGGTGTTGTGCAAGCCCAGCTTGGCTATCCCATGAGACCTTTGAAAATAGGCCCGTGACAAGTGGTATCAAAGCTTAGGTTCGAGCAAGACGTCGAAGTCGCAATGCATGAAAGAGGTTGTTCATGAAAGGGAGAAGGAGATTTAGAAGGATGCTGCCAAGAAACGTGATAAAAGTAAGGTGAGAGAATCCTCTTCTAACCCTCCATTTTGTGACAAAACCTAAGGTTAAGAAGGGGAATGTTCTCACACTATCCAACTCACCGAGAAAATTATCGGTGTTGAGGATGGTTTGTCGGCCGTGAATAGTCTACTTGTTTTTGTTGATAACAACATTAGTTATCTTGAATCAGTGGTTCTTGAGGGCCTTGATGAGGTGAAGAGTAACCTTATTGAGATTAAGGAAGTGAACAAGGGTTGACCAACCTTGAACTCAAATTCACCGAAGCTCTCTCCTCTTTTCATAGAAAATTTTTAGACTTTGGAAAGGAAGGTTGATGAGACTGCTCTTGAGGGAGTTGCTGGTCCTGTTATTTTTCATGAGACACATATTGAGGCTCCTAAACCAAAGGAGTTTCATGGTGAAAGGAATGCCAAAGATGTTGAGAAATTCTTGTGGCAAATTGATGCTTATTTCGAGCATGTGAACATTACTAGTGAAGCTGCCATGATTTGAACAAAAGCTATATATTTGAGCGACACTGCCATGTTGTGGTGGCGGAGGAAAGAGGCAGAGATGGAGAGAGGGGTGTGTTCCATCGACGATTGGAGGCAGTTCAAAGAGGAGTTAAAGTGTCAATTTTATCCTCAAAATGTAGTACATGAGGCTCGTCAGAAGTTGAGGTAATTGAAGCAAACTTCCTCTATTCGTGACTATGTAAAAGAGTTCATAAAACTCACTCTTCAAATTTTGAGCCTGACCAGCAAAGACTTGTTGTTTTATTTCTTGGATGGTCTCCAAAATTGGGCCAAACAAGAACTTCAAAGGCAACAAGTCAACGATGTTGATGAAGCGGTCATAGTGGCTGAATGACTAACTAATTTTTGTGCCGATGCAGAGAAGATGAGGGACAACCAAAGAAAAAATGTTTCACCCAAAGTGGATAACAATCGGAACAAAGGAAAGTCCGTTCCTAATTGAGGCAGCAACATGACAATCGTAACCAGCCTTCTAATTTTTGTAAAAAATTATGAGGATCGTAAGAAAGGCGTTCCATGTCATGAGGGCTATTATCTTTGTTGTGAGAATACTCACACTGCTCGTTATTGTCCATCGTTGAGTAAATTAAGTGCTATGTTTGTTGCTCAAAAGCAACAAGAGAAAGTTGCGATGCAAACCGGCGGACCGTTCAGGGAAAAAAATGGACAGGTTGGTGGGGCGAACAAGGGGAAGAACATAGTTGTGGGTTTGTTCAATCACACAACCTTGTTTAATCACATGACACTTGCAGCATTGGTTGCCCAGCCGGCTCGTGTAAGGCCGCGTGAATCACTGTTCGTTAATGCCAAGTTGAATGGAAAAGACGTTCGAATTATGGTGGAGACCGGTGCAATACATAATTTTGTAACGGGTGAAAGGGCCAAGGACCTTTGTATGAATTATGTTACTAGCAATACTTTGCTGAAAACCATCAACGCCCTCCCCTCTACTGTCCATGGTTTCGCTCCTAAAGTCCCCATTGATTTAGGATGATGGAAAGGGTTGACGAACTCTACTATTGCGCCCATTGATGTGTTTGACATTATTTTGGGGATGGATTTTTTGTATTAGGTTAACGAGTTTATTTCGCCGCGTGTCAACCAACTTCACATTAGCGATGCCAGAGGATCTTGAGTGGTACACCTTATTCAGGTACCATAAAATGTAATTCACTTATTTGCTATGCAGATTGTAAATGGTTTTAAGAGAGGGGAACCAACCTTTCTTGATTCCCTTGTCGAGGCGTCGAAAACTCAATTGAGGCATTAGTTTTGCCTCTTTATATTTAGAAGGTCCTTTTTGATAATAGGGATGTGATTCCGTAAGAAATTCCCCAACGGTTGCCACCATAAAGGGAAGTTGATCACCAAATTGAATTGGTTCCCGGGGCAAAGCCACCTGTCATGACGCCTTATCGCATGGCACCCCTGGATTCAGAGGAACTTAGAAAGCAACTCAAGGAGCTGCTTGATACTGGACATATTAGGCCGTCTAAGGCGCCATTAGGTGGGCCTGTTTTATTCCAAAAGGATAAGGAAGGGATGCTGCATTTGTGTATTGATTATTAGGCCCTCAACAAGGTCACGGTAAAGAACATATATTCTATTCCTTTGATCGATGATTTATTTGATAGGTTGGGGCAGCCCAAAGTGTTCATGAAGATGGACTTGAGGAAAGGTTATTACCAAGTCCAAATTGCCTAAGGAAACGAGCCAAAGACGACTCTTGTTACTCGTTATGGAGCCTTTGAGTGTCTTGTCATGCCTTTTGGTTTGACAAATGCTCCAGCGACGTTTTGTACATTGAGGAACAAGCTGTTCCATCCCTTTTTGGATCAGTTTGTAGTTATGTATTTGGATGATATTGTTGTGTAAAGAAACAGTACAGAGGAGCATGTCGGGTACTTATGCAAAGTGTTCAAAGTCTTACGAGAAAACGATTTGTGCATGGAGCGAGAAAAATGCAGCTTCACACAACCCACTATCCAGTTCCTTGGACACACTATTAGCCACGGTAAAATAAGGATGGACAGTGATAAGGTGGAGGTGATTCCGGATTGGGACGCTCCAACAAAAGTACCCCAATTACGGTCCTTTCTTGGTCTCACTAATTACTATTGACGCTTCATATTTTGCTATTCAGCTATTGCTGCTCCACTCACCAACTTGCTGAAAAAGAGTCGTGAGTGGGAGTGGTCTGATTTGTGTCATGATGCCTTTGAAAAGCTTAAGGCAACCATTATCATTGAGCCGGTTTTGGTGCTACTTGATTTCACTAAGGCATTTGAAATTCACACTTACGCATCTGGTTTTGCTATTGGAGGTGTCCTTATGCAAGAGGGCCACCTGATAGTGTTTGAGAGCAATAAATTGAATGGTGCCGACAATTGGCATCATTATGTATTGGGTTCTCACTTTTTATTTAAGACACATAACATCGCGACAACTTTTTTTTAGTCCCAAAAGAAGTTGACTGCCAAACAAGCAC
Organism: Solanum acaule; assembly: GCA_036250505.1. NCBI lineage: Eukaryota > Viridiplantae > Streptophyta > Magnoliopsida > Solanales > Solanaceae > Solanum > Solanum acaule. The sequence continues at coordinate 36,526 of JAJOOR010023621.1, forward strand.
GTTGGCAAGAATTCTTGGCTTAATTTGTTTTCACTTTTGAGTACAAGCCAGGGAAGGCTAATGATGTAGCCGATGCACTTAGTCGCAAGGCTACTTTGGCTGATATTGTTAGTTCAACTTGTAGCGATGTTGTTGAGAATATTAAAGAGGGCAATGAAACATGATTTTGTGGTGAAACAACTTCTCATTTTGGCCCTACAAGGCAAGACGAAGAAGTTTTGGGAGGAGAACGGCTTGTTGTACACTACGGGCAGAAGTGTGTATGTTCCTAGGTAGGCTAACCTTATGCGTTATTTGATCAAGGAAGGTCACCATACTGCATGGGTTGGTCACCTGAGGAAGAAAAGGACTTTGGCATTATTGGAGTCCTCTTATTATGTGCGTACTTGCCTCATTTGTCAACAAGATAAAGTTTAAATGAAAGCGCCTGGAAGATTGCTTGAACCGCTGCTTATTGCTGAAAAACCATGGAAGAGCATCACCATTGATTTCATCACATGCTTGCCTAATTCGGAGGGATTCGGTACTATTATTCTTGTTGTTGATTGCTTCTTCAAATATGTTACATTTCCTGCCATGAAGGCTAGCTGAAAAGCCAAGGAGGCAGATCGTATATTTTTGTGAGATGTCGTAAAGCATAGGGGTGTACCCAAACATATATTAGTGATCGCGATCCTTGATTCACTGGTGCATTTTGGAGGGAATTATTCAGTTTGCTTGGGTCGGAGTTGCACTTTTCGACTAGCTTCCATCCTCAAACGGATGGGCAAACGGAGTGAATCAATGCGCTATTGGAGTGTTATTTGTGGCACTATGTTAGTGCTAACCAAAAGGATTGGGCGAAGTTGTTGGACACTACCCAATTTTCTTATAATTTGCAGCGAGGCGACGGGGAGAAGTCCATTTGAATTGGCTATTGGGCAGCAACCCAATAAGCCACAATCCTTTCCCACTGATGCCGGCTTAAAGAGTCTGGGTGCTTATCACATGGCGAAAGCCTGGGAGGAACAAGTTGATCTTGCAAGGTCATATCTTGAAAAGGAAGCATGAAAGATCAAAAAGTTTGCTGATTGAAAGCAGCGACCAGTCAACTATCGAATTGGGGATAGATTTATGATAAAACTCAATCCTAGGCAATTCAAGTCGCTGCAGAATGTGAATAAAAGTTTGATTCGTCGATTGAGGGTGTAACACCATGTATACTCGAACAGACCAGATTGCAGCTTTCTGGTGTTGCAGGTGGCACCCACGGACATCATCCACAGACCGTAGGAAGACCCACGGTCCGTCCTGCAGGTCCGTGGTTTGCACATGCGACCTACCTCCCAGAAGCCTCTGAAAAATTGGCTAAAGGTCAAGTACGCCAAAACCTATGAACCATAGGAAAGACCACGGTCTGTGGATCAGACCCTCAAAAGCCCAGCGTCAGTACTGATCGACGGATGACCAGCATGGACCGTCCATCCCGTCTATAAGTCACTCCAACAGTAGTTAAGTCGGGGGTCTTTTGGTATTTTCCTTATTCGTTTGACCCCTATACTATGTCGTTTAGACCCTAAATTATAAGGTTTTAGTCAGTTTAAGCCTAGAAACATAACTAGAACTTACCTAAGTCAAATCATTAATCAAACTTAGAAAAATTAGAGCGTAAGAGGAGAAAAGAGGTCAAGAACCCTAGTTTAAGAATGCAACAAGATTCCATCAGTTCCATCCCCGAAATCAAAAGATTTCTCCATGGAATTCGTCACCAGGTTGTGGGATTTCACTAGTGGGTTCCTTTCGCCCATTAGGTCCCTAGATTTCAGTCAGATTCTTGATTCCCTATTATCAACTAAACCTAGGGTTTTTAGAACTTCAGTAGATTATCATGAAATAGTTATTTACATGTTCCAAATCAGATTATCATGTTATTACTTTGTTTCTCGCATGAATTTCAAAACCCTAGCTATGTATTTCTTTAGTTCTTGAAATACACATGCTAGGTAAGATATTTCAGTATTTCATATATATTTGCCTCAGTCTTGAATGTGTCATTGTCAGTATATTAATATGCATTCTCAGTTTGCATGTCAGCTTTGAGCTATTTAGTATATTACAGAAATTCAGTCATAATGTGTAATCATTTAATCTATTGGGAGTATCATAATACCGAGTTGGACTAGGGTCAGACACCCATATAGTCCCAGAACTACGAGACACGTAGGTTGTAAGTCCCCTCTGTGGGAATCATTCTAGTGATCACGCTAACATGCCTCTACACCGTTGGTCGGGTGTATTCGGTCCTCTCGATGGGTCATATACATCGGACTCCACATTTAGCTCATGTGGTTTTATTATTGTTTATTAGTAGATCCCACAGTTTAGTTAGACTCCATTGCATTGACCACATTTCAGTATAATCAGTATTCAACATCAGCATGTCTAAATTTGGTCATTGCATTCTGTATCTATATCATGTTCATATTATACTATTGCTTCATTGCTTGTTCAGTTATATGTTTTTTCAACTTTACTCTATCCTGCATGCTCAGTACCTTTCAAGTACTGACGCATACTCTGCGCTACATCTTCTTGTTATGTAGGTTCAGATTCTCAGCATCCAGATAACGCTTAGATCGATTCTCGATCTCCAGTTCAGTAGCATCAGTGGTGAGTCCTCATTCTTCGAGGACAATAGTCATGTTATCTTTCAGTTTTCATTGTTTTAGTTTCAGTTTTGCTAGACTTAGCTGGGGCTTGTCCCAACACTTCTAGTCAGTTAGAGGCTATTTTCAGACATAGTTAGATTCAATTTAGTATGTGAGTTTGACATTTTGTTTGTATTTAAACTCTCTGATTTGATATATTCAGTTTAGTATGGGTATTCCCCATCATTTCAGATTTACTTATGATTAGCTTCTGCATCAGTTATTATTATTCTTAGTATGTTCATGTCATGCCAGCAGGGTTAGCTTGGGGTCATTTGTGATCCTAGGTCCTGTGTCCGCGTCTCGGAGGTAGCTCGGGGCATGACAAACTTGGTATCAGAGCACTAGGTTTAAGTGTACTAGGATGCCTGAAAAGCCACACTATGTAGAGTCATTTTCATGGGAGTGTAGTGCGCACCACACCTAATGAGAGGGAGGCTACAAAGTGTATTAGGAAAATCTTCATTTTCTTGTTACTCTTATCATACATAAGGTATGATTTAATTCCATTCTAACTCGACGTTATACGTTTCAGTGATCATGCCTCCTCGTAGAGCTAAAGCCAGCAATGCAAATGCAAGGAACGTAACGCATCTCCTCCAGTCCCAGAACAAGAAGTTTCGAATGTAAAATTATGGAATGCCATATAGATGTTGGCTCAGAGTGTGGTCAACCATAACAATCAGCGGGCACCAGTTCCGACAAATGCTAATGTTGGGTCAGCTGCAGCCAGAGTGCGAGATTTTTTTAGGATGAATCCGCTATAATTCTTAGGATTGCAGATTGGTGAGGATCCCCAAAACTTCATTGATGAGGTCAAGAAGATCTTTAAAGTGATGCAGGTAAGTGGGAATGATCGGGTTGAGTTAGCATCTTACCAACTTAAGGATGTAGCTCCTATCTGGTATACTCAGTAGAAAGAAAATAGGGGTATAGATGCAGCTCCTATCACTTGGGATTGCTTTAGTAAGACCTTTCTAGACAAGTTTTTCCCAATAGAGCTAAGGGAGGCAAAAACTCAGGAATTTATGAACTTAAGGCAAAGTAGCATGACAGTCCAACAGTATGGGCTCAAGTTTAACCAACTCTCCAGGTATGCTCCTCACATGGTTGCTGATTCCAGGGCTCAGATGAATAAGTTTCTATATGGAGTGTCATAATTGGTGTAAACAGAGTGTAGAAATGCTATGTTGCTATAAAATATGAGTATCTATAGGCTCATGACTCATGCTCAGCAGGTTGAGGGTAATAAGCTTAAGGAACCGACTAAGGAGATCAAGAAGGCTAGGACTGTAAACTATGAGTATTCTCAACAGAAATCGGGTGGTGGAAGTCGCTCGTAGGGTCAGCAAAAATTTTCAACTCCAACACCTTCATCAGTTAGTGTTTCATCCTCCAAGTTCAGACAAGATCAGAAAGGTAGGGCATTAGGCTCTAAGTCTCATGGAAGTTTTTCATGTACCAAATCTACCCAACTTACCCTAAGTATGGTAAGAACCATCTGGGTGAGTGCCGTGCAGGAAAGGAAGGATGCTTTTGTTGTGGTCAGTCTGGTCACAGGTTGAGGGATTGTCCTTCTAAACAGGGTCAAGGAGGCAATACTAGTCTAGCCCAGTCCACAACTTTAGCAATGCCAGCAAGTCGCCCAACTCAGTAGGGTAACTCATCTGGTAAAGGTGGCGGACAACGCCAAAACAGGCTTTATGATCTTCAAGCTCGCCAGGATCAGGAAGATTCTCCTGATGTAGTCACTGGTATGTTACGAGTCTTTGATCTCGATGTTTATGCTTTGTTAGATCTAGGGGCTACTCTTTCCTTTGTTACTCCTTATATAGCGGTCAAATTCAATGTTAGTCCAGAATAAGGCTAGCAATTGGATCGGTTTTTTTCTGGTCTGGTTCCCGTACCGGTACCGGTTGAACCGGTAAGGAACCGGCCTTATAGGTACCGGAACCGGTACCGAAATGGAACCCGGATTTTTATCCGATTGATCTGGTTCGGTAAGAACCGGTTCCAATCCAGTAAGAACCGGTTCCTGTCCAGTTCAACGGTCAATTTAATTTAATTTTTTTTAAAAAAAAGTTCAACGTTATAAAGTCGTTGGGCCCTTTTAGCCGTTGGGCTGGGGCCCAAAACGGCTCCAAACAGCCCCCACCCCTCTCTACCCCTTAACACTATAAATATACCCATATTTTTTCATTTAAATCACAAATTCACAAACTATTTCATTAATATCTTAGAAAATCTCTTAATTTTCAATCTCTCATAAATTCATAATTATTATTTTGTGATATTGACTTGGAGTTCGAATTTCGGAGATTTATTTGAAGTAAATCGGAAGCTTCAATTGGCATCTCTCAATTCCGGCTTTGGTTATA
>JAJOOR010023622.1:0-30652 GCA_036250505.1 Solanum acaule
CAATTCCAACGCAACTTATCCTTTTGGAGCTGACGTAACAAACTACGTGAGCCTCCCAACGAAGTCAACATAAATCCGATCCAAATAAAAAAAAAAAGAAAAGGAAGTTTGATTATTGTGGTATACCAGCCACCTGTTCATATCTTGAGATATAAGTTGTGTTTGATTAAGATACGGGGTAATATATTGTATGATTAACATCTGGGTTTATTGTATGATTTAACATATGGGTAATTATTGGTATGATGAAGATGATGATATATAATTATTGTGGATCATGATAATGGATGATTATTATTGTTTGATCAAAGATATGGGTGATTATTCCATTCCTGTTCGTTTAGGCTTTAGTTCTCTGTACGCAGTGTTTGATTGTCTATATGGGTAGTTGTTGTTGATCAAGACACTGGGTATGCATAGTGCATTGCAATCTTTTTGATTCTCGTCTTTTGTGTATTATATAGTGCATTACAATTCTTTTGATTGATTTGGAATACGAGTAGACATCAGATTTGTGAGCAAGAGTATATTTCACAGTTACATCCATTTTTTGTGGGGTACTTCCATATGTATCTATTCTTCCTTTCAATCTACTATAAAGGTTTTAACTTGGCCCTTAATATTGAAGATAATAATTACATGATCAAGGGTTGTACCCTCTCGCATAAAGTATTTAGCTGTTATCATCAACCTTTGTGGATTTTTTCTTAGAACTTGGAAATTTAGCTCCCCAGGCCTATTTAGATCTTCTGTTGTAGACTTATGTGTCATAACCATACAGGGAAGCTATCATTTTGGATTTGATATCTTGAGTTCCATCTTGAATGCTAATTTTTTATGCTAATCATGTGTCTCTACGTATCAACTTTTTTTATGTTCTTAGTTGGCTTGGTCTTCAATGAATACATGGATGGGGCATCTAGGTGCAAGTGGTTCGACATGAGTAAGTGTCTTGCTTCGTTGATTGGTCGGGGAAGATGCAGTAGTTCCTAGGCCTTTGACTATGTGTCTTGGATTTTTCAGTCTTTCGAAGCTTTGGAAGTTCTCAACTATGATATATCTTTTCAGTAGTGTGTATTGTGTGTTCTGCTGCCAGTTTTAGTTCTTTGGGGTAAATGTCTTGCTTCGCTGATCGGTCGGGAAAGATGTAGTAGTTTCCAGGCCTTTTGACTATGTGTCTTGGATTTTTCAGTCTCTCAAAGCTTTATCAAAACTGGTATGATATAGAAGTTCTCAAGTATGATATTTCTTTTCACAAGTGTGTATTGTGTGTTCTGCTGCCAGTTTTAGTTCTTAGTTGTGTTCTTTGATGATCCTACTGTCTTTTAAGGTGTTACGGGTACCGAAAAATGTCATAAGTCAAAATGTACTTCTCTATTTTTTCTGTCCTAACTACTTATCTTGTCTGCCGTTTTTCCTTTGTTATTACGCCAGTTTGATTTTGTATTGCTGAATGAATGTGTAGACCACCACATGGTGATAGTAATAGAGGATTAGTTTTGTATTGGAAATCCTTTTGATTGATTTCCAATGTTATTGGAAATTGGAAGATGGTTCCATTATAGATGCAATTTCATGTTTGCTTCCAGGTTCTGGGGAAGTATGAGGTTTTTGTTGTGAGGATTCATATGTTGGTGTACATTGTTCTGTCTAACTATTTACTACTATAAAACCTAGCAATTTCCTTTTTGTTGAATCAGAATACTGGAATTCAGAATACTGGAATTTGGCTCCAGGGCCTACTTGGATCTGCTATTCTAGACCTATATGTCACAACCATACAATGGATCTATTAGTTTAGATTTGATATCTTGGCTTTCATTTTTAATGCTAATGTTAATGCTAATCATGTGTCTTCTCGCATCAACTTCCTTTACCTTCTTATTTGGTTTGGTCATCAGTGGATGTCATTCTTAGCTGTCAAGAATACATGGATGGGCATCTAGGTGCAAATGGTTCTACAGGAAAAAGTGTCTTGCCCCGGTGTTTGTGATTGGGGAAGATGCATCAGTTCCCAGGTCTTTGACTATATAGGTAGTGGATTTTCAGTTTCTCAAAGCTTTGTCAAAACAGGTGCATTATAGAAGCGCGTTATAGAAGTTCTCAACTATGATAATTCTTTCACCAGTGTGTTCTGCTGCCAGTAAGATGCTCGTGTTCTTTGATGATCCTGATGTCTTTTATGGTGTTATGGGCATGCATTTTCGTGTTTGTTTCCAGGTTCTGGGGAGTATGAGGTTTTTGTTGCGAGGATTCATGTGTTGGTGTACATTGTTCTGTCTTAATTATTTACTATTATAAAACCTAGCAATTTCCTTTTGTTGAATCAGAATACTGGAATTTGGCTCCAGGGCCTACTTGGACCTGCTATTCTAGACCTATATGTCACAACCATACAATGGAGCTATCAGTTTGGATTTGATATCTTGACTTCCATTTTTAATGCTAATGATAATCATGTGTCTCCTCGCATCAACTTCTTTTACCTTCTTATTTGGTTAGGTCATCAGTGGATATCATTCTTAGTTATCAAGACTATGATTGGATTTTATATCTTGACTTCCATTTTTAATACTATTGCTATTGCTAATGCTAATCAAGTGTCTCCTCGCATCAACGTATTTTAGCTTCTTATTTGGTTTGGTCATCAGTGGATGCCATTCTTAGCTAACGAGAATACATGGATGGGCATCTAGGTGGAAGTTGTTCTACAGGAAGAATTGTCTTGCCCCGGTGTTTGTGGTTGGGGAAGATGCATCAGTTCCCAGGTCTTTTGACTATATAGGTAGTGGATTTTCAGTTTCTCAAAGCTTTGTCAAAACAGGTGTGTAATAGAAGTGCGTTATAGAAATTCTCAACTATGATAATTCTTTCACAAGTGTGTTCTTCTGCCAGTCAGATGCTCGTGTTCTTTGATGATCCTGATGTCTTTTATGGTGTTATGGGCATCAGATAAAGTCAAAAGTCAATTCTGGATCTAGCTACTTGATCTTCTCTGCTGTTTTCCCATGGTTATCATGCCAATTTTGTTTTGTTTAGTGGTGAATAAATGTGTGGACCCACGGTGATAGTAATACAGGATTAGTTTTGGGAACTTCAAAGGCTTGTATCCGGTATTCATTCCTGTGAACCTTGTTTCTTGGTCCTTTTGGTGCTTGCAACTCTAAGATGGATATTGTTAGGCTTCGACCAAAATTGGGGTTTTCAATCTTGTCTCTTGCATATCTAGTGATTTCTTAGGTGATATGGATTTTGTTAGCTTTGTACTTAGCTGGTCCCTTCTTCTTGTTCTTGTAGTTGGGTCTTACAAAGCAATGAATTATTCTTTTGATGGAGGGGCATTGTTTGGCCAATGTGTTGAGGTTTCTTTTGTTCAAGTTTTTACAAGTACTTAGAATCTCATTTCTGTTTTCTTCACCAATCAGATTACTTCCTCTCTTTATCAAAAATTACTGTTGTATGGAAGTTCCCAACTAAAATAAGTTTTCTTGCATTCTTTTGTGTTGCTTTCTGCAGCCCTTTTTAGTTTTTGTCCAGATGCTTATGTTGTTAGATGACCCAATTGATGAGATTCCTGGTGCTTGATGTGTAATTATGTATATGGTCTTATTGAGACCTGGTAACTAGTCAAAATTCAATCCTGGATCTCTTGACAACCCCGCTAAGTGGGTTGCCTCTTGCTCCCTCACTTGGATCGATGACAGTTGAGTGGATTAGATTTGAAATGTTTTGAAGATTGATGATGTGATCAGGCTTTGATAGTTGGTATTTGTTATTGTGCATCCTGTTACTTCGCAATTTTTGTGCTTGCACTGCAATCTGAATATTGTCAGGCTTTGATAGAGGAGTGCTTTGAGAAGACGAGTGTTGCAATTTGTCTGTGGCATTTTGTTGCAGGTTTCGTCAGCTTTGCACGCAACTCTCTCCTAAATTCCTTTGTTTGTAGCTATTTTTTCTTACAAAGCAGGGAATTCTTCTTTTCATGGAGTGACCATATTTGTCCATATGTGATGAGGTTTTGTTAGTTCAGTCTTTTATGAGTAGAGATGATTTTCAATTCAGTTTTTCTACCCTAATGACTCTTTTGTCTTTGTCAAAACTATTGTTGTACTCAAATTTGGATTTTTGAAAGCTCATGAATGGTCCTCTCTTTTGGTGTTCTCGATGCTCATCTTCTATGATTTTTTGTCCTTGCATTCTGATAGCTTGATTTTGTTTGTTGGATGGATGTATGGTGACAGTTGAGAGTTATAGGACTTAGAAGATTGGTGTCTAGTTTGCATTCTTGTGCACCTTGTTTATTGTGGCCATGTTGGTGTTTGCACTACTATCTAGAGATTATCAAGCTTTGAAAAAAGGAAGTTTTTAATCTTATTTGGGGTGGTATGGGCGTCACCAACTTTGCACTTAGACTGCTCCATTATTTTTGTGTTTGCAGCCGCTGGGTCTTACAGACCCATTGATTCTTCTTTACATGGAGTGGCCTGGTCTGTCAATTTGTGTTTGAGGTTTTTTGGTTGATGCTTCTAATGATTATTGAGATCTTCAATTCAGTTTTCTTGCCTAATTAGAATGGTTCCCTTCTCTGTTGTCAAACTACTTCACTGGTGTTTATTTTGTTGCCATATTTGTTTTTTAACAATCCAGATGCTTATGTTCTTCGGTGATCCAACTGATACTGATGAGATTTCCATGGCTATCAAACAATTCATGATAAGTGTATTCAAACTCAATCATGGATCTTTTGATGGCATGGTAACACTTATCGTGTTCTCTCTACTCACTTCCTCTGATTTCATTTAGCCTACCAGTTGATTTAGTTTGGCTGGATGAATGTTCGTAGGTCACATGGTGGTAGTAAGAGGCTAAGATTTGGAAATTTTGTAGTTTAGTTTCGGTGTGCATTCCTGAGGACCATGTTTGTTGCCATTTTGGTGCCTACACTGCAATTTGGATATTGGATATCATCAAGCATCAAGAAAAGGGTCCTTTGCAATCTTTCCTTGTTTGGTATCTCGAGTGATCTGTGTGGTATGGGTTCCCATCACCTGTTATGTTCTTTTTGTGCATGTAACTGTCCGGGTTTTCCAGAACATGAACTTTAATGCAGTTCCTTCCTAATCAGCAGGTCCCTTATCTCTTTCAAAACTAATGGAAGTGCTCAACATGGATATTTTTTTAGCGTATGTTGTACTCTGAAGCCATAAAGTTTTTAGTCTAGATGATTATTTTCTTGGATGATCCATATGACATGATCGCTGATTGTTGTGGACATTGGACATTGTTGTGGACACCTGAGAAGTATCTAAACTCAATTTTAGATTTCTTATGGACCTAAGATCTCCTCCACTGTGGTGTTCTTGCTAACTAGCATCTCTGCTTCTATTTTCTTATGTTTATCATGCCACTTGATTTTGTTTGTTTGGATACATGTTTGTAGACCAGTTGGTGACCCGTGAAGGGGTCAGATTTGGTAATTTTGAAGATTGGTTTCAGTGTGTCCTTTCCTTGTGCACCCTGTTTCTTTGCCATATTGGTGCTTGCACTACAATGTTGATATCCCCAGGCACTGGCAAGGGAGTTATGCAGTTTTATCTGGCATCTCTAGTGATCTTACCTATGTGAAATAGGTTTCACAGCTCGTACTTTAACCGTTCCCTTCTTTTGGTGCCCCATCTGTTGTTGGGTCTTCCAATATCCATGAAGTCTTTCTTTCATGGAGCTGCCTTGTTTGTCTTTGTGTTGAAGTTTCCATAGTTCAGGCTTTGTATTAATATCTAGCTCTTCAATTCAGTTTTCTTCCCTGGTCATAGAGATTCCCTTATCTCATTGTCAGAAGTGCTGTCAAGAATATCTAGCTCTTCGATTCAGTTTTCTTCCCTGGTCATAGAGATTCCCTTATCTCATTGCCAGAAGTGATGTTAAGCAGATGTTTTCAACTATAATCTCTTTCCACAAGTGCATTTTCAGCTTTTAGTCCAGATGCTTTTGTTTTGTCAAATCCAGGTCCCTTGTGGGTGCGGACATCTTGTATGTACTTAGTTCTGGATCTTTTCATAGCCTCTGAAGTGCTCATCTACATTTGTGTTCTTTCTGCGTATTTTCTCTGCTTCCATTTTCTTTTTGCTCATCACCAGTTTGAGTTTTGTCTTTTGGAAGAAAGGTGGTGTATATACCACATAAGCAGTATTGGAGGATTAGACTTGGAAATTTAAAAGGTCAGTGTTCAGTAAGCTAGTAGTTTAGGTTCTTGCACTGACATCTGGATATCGTTAGGGCTTTCGAGAAAAAAAGGGTTTGTAAATATTATCGATGTCATTTCTAGTGATTCCCAAGTGGTTTTGGTTTTGCCAGCTTTGCACTTTAACTTTTCCTTCTTTTTGTGCTTGCAGGTGTGGTCTCTCTAAGTTTCTTCTTTTCGTGGATGAGCCTTTGTTTGTTAATTTTTGTTGAGGTTTCGTTTGGTTCAAGCTCCTGTGTGTGTCCAATTTTCTGATTTTCAGTTTGGTTATCTCGACTAATCAGTATGATCGTTTCTCACCACTCTCTCCTTGAAGTGGTGCTCTTCTAGTTATTAGCTTAACTGAAAATTGTAAATGTCAGTGGTGGTTACAGTACATGGTCATGACTCATGATCCGTACTACTGATGCATATCTACACTAACGAAAAAAAGCAAAAAAGAATAGGACACTGAATAATTGAACTTTTCATGCACGATTATATATACAACAAATCTTTTAAGAAGTCAACAGATGAATTAAAGGATAAAGTAGCATCACAACGGCCTGCATGTTTATTAGATGAAAAGGAATATCAGAAATTATTGATCATGTTAAATGAAAAAGATTAATTAAGCCTGGTTGAGAAATGGAAGAGGTAATTAATAATTAGTACCCGGTAAGAGAAGCATGGAGATGAGTAAGGAAAGCCCAGAATTTGCTCATTATTTCTTAAAGAACTATGGTCATAGATCTAGCCAATTGAAATTAGAGAACAAAAAAATTGATTTTGGATTTCAATAATGACTTGATGGTGACAACATATTTATAGTTGCAAAAATGGTAAAAGTTGGCATCTAATTCTTTCGTTTGATGTGGTTTTCTGGGTTTTTTCCATCAACCAACTGTAGCTTTACGTACGGACACCATCTAACGACTCTCTCTCATTCAATTTGTGGTTCATTTATTGGGTGAACTTATCTGCAGCCATAATCACTACGATTTTCAGACTATAATTGAATAGAAGATCTTATCTTATTCCAGTAGGTGAACAATGAATAAATACAATACATAAGGTGCTAACAAAGGAAAGAAATAAAGAGTGATTCCTATAGATCTACAGTGATCCCTATAAATTTGTTGCTTATATATAGCTATGTATATTACTAAGATTAAGTCTATATACATTCTATAACACTCCCCCTCAAGCTGGAGCATATATGTTGATCATGACCAGCTTGTTACAAAGATAATCAACTCGAGTTCCATTCAATGCCTTTGTGAGCAAATCAGCTACTTGCTCTCTTGTCTTCACGTAGCTGGTGGAAATCAAGTTTTCCTGAATCTTCTCACGAATAAAATGACAGTCAACCTCAATGTGTTTAGTTCTTTCATGATACACCGAATTTGAGGCTAGGGCAGCTTGATTATCACACCAAAGTTTTGCTGGTGTATGATGTTCCAACCAAATTTCAGTTAGAAGATGATGTATCCACATAAGCTCACATGTAGACTGTGACATAGATCTATACTCAAATTCTGCATGGATCGAGATATAACACTTTGCTTCTTACTCCTCCATGAAACTAGGTTCCCTCCAACAAAGACACAATAGCCTGTAGTCGATCTCCAGTCAATTTTGGATCCAGCATAGTCATCATCTGCAAAACACTCAACACAAGTATGACCGTGATTGCTATATAATATCCCAAGTCTAGGTGCTCCTTTCAAGTAACAAAAAATCTGTTCCAAAGCTGCCAGTGTTTGATTGTAGGCGAGGACATAAACTGGCTAACAACACTTACTGTAAAAGTAATGTCTGGACGAGTCACAACAAGGTAGGTTAACTTCCCAACTAACCTCATGTATCTCTCAGGATCATCAAATGGGTCGCCGTTATCTTGCATAAGCTGCACATTGGGAGCCATTAGAGTACTGCAAGGTTTAGCTGCCAACTTTCCAGTGTCTGCAAGAAGATCAAGAATATACTTTCTCTAAGACAAAAGAATTCCCTTTTTGTTTCTATTCAGCTGTATACCCAAAAAGTATAACAACTGACCCAAGTCTTTCATATGAAACCTAGTATGCAAGAAGGATTTGAGGGAAAAGATCCCTGCATAATCACTTCCTGTGATGAGAATGTCATCAGCATACACAACCAGCAGGATAGTGCCAACTGTTGATTGTCGGTAGAATACTGAGTGATCACATTTGCTCATTTTCATCCCAAACTCCAGGACTACCTCACTGCACTTCCCAAACCAAGCTTGGGGACTCTGTTTCAAGCCATACAAATACTTCTTCAAATAACAGACTCTCCCATACTCCCCTTGAGCAACAAAACTAGGTGGTTGCTCCATATATACTTCCTCTTGAAGATCACCATGAAAGAATGCATTTTTGATATCCAACTGATGTAAAGGCCAATTCTTAGAAAAAGCTAAAGAAATGAACAAGCAGACGGAAGTAAGTTTGGAAATTGGAGAGGAAGTGTCTGAATAATCCACTCTATAAGTTTGAGCATACCGTTTAGCCACAAGCCTAGCCTTAAGTCTTGCCACAGAACCATCTGGATTAACTTTAACTGTGAACACCCACTTACATCCCATTGGTTTCTTCGTGCTAGGTAAATCCACCAAATCCCACGTGTGATTTTCCTCTAAGGCATGTATTTCCTCAAGCATCACATCATACCATCTAGGATGGTTCAAAGCTTCCTTCACTATTTTGGGTATAGAGATGGAGTCTACAGAAGCAATCAAGGACCTCAACATAGAGGATAAGCGGTCATAGGAAACAAAATTAACAATGGGATATGTGGATTGACAAGTCTTTGTACCTTTGCAAAGAGCAATAGGGAGATCCAAATTCTCTAAAGGATCGGGTAAAGAAAGATTTGATAACAGAGGAATCGGTGCAAAACATGTATCATCGATCTCTCGTCTCCTCGAATAAACTTGAACAATTGGTGGTCTTGCTGGAGCAGAAGTTGTAGGACCAGTAGTCAATTGGTGTTCAATAGGGGAACTAGGAGATTGAAGAACATTATCTGATTGTTTTGTCACAACCCAAGTAACCTGATAGACTAACCACTCATTTTCCTCCTCTTGAGTTGTAGAAATGGGAGGTGCATAGAAGAATGGTGTAGTCTCTGAAAATACCACATCATTTGACACCAAGTATTTACCAAGCTCAGTAGAATAACATCGCTACCCCTTCTGAAGGCGTGAATAACCCAAGAAAACACACTTTAATGCCTTAGGATCCAACTTGGTAATAGATGGCCGAACATATCGAACATAACAAGTGCTTCCAAATACCTTAGGCTCCACTAGAAATATTGACTTGTTTGGAAAAAGAACATTGTAAGGCTTATTACCAACAAGAACAGTTGATGGCATTCGGTTAATAAAAAGCAAGCTGTAGAGACTGCATCAGTCCAAAATTGTTTAGGAACCTTCATTTGGAACAAAAGTAATCGAGCTGTCTCAAGTAGATGCCTATTCTTTCTCTCTGCAACTCCATTTTGAGAGGGTGTATCAACACATGGAGTTTGATGGAGAATACCATGTTGTCTCATGTAGGACTGAAACGATTCTGACATATATTCTTTAGCATTATCACTCCTTAGAATACGCACATCAGAATTGAACTGAGTTTTAACTTCAGCATAAAAAGCACAAAAGTGAGTAAACACTTCAAACGACTCTTCATAAAGTAAATCCAAGTCATTCGAGAGAAATCATCCACAAATGTGACAAAATACTTATGTCCGGATTTGGAAACAACAGGACATGGTCCCCAAACATCAGAATGAACTAACTCAAAAATTGACTCCACCCGCTTATTAACCCTTGGATTTGTTGAGCTACGATGGTGTTTGGCAAATTGACATGACTCACAATCTAGTGAAGGAATATTCTGAAACTGAGGACAGAGCTTCTTCAACATAGGCAAAGAAGGATGTCCTAATCGACAATGTGCCTCAAATGGAGACACGACACAAGAGTAGGCAGCAAATCGAGGCTCCCAATATTCATCAAGAATGTAGAGACTATCAGATACATGTCATTTACCAAAAACTTTATTTGTCTTCAGATCACGAAACAAACAATGATCAGGAAAGAATGAGATATAACAGTTTAGGTCTTTGGCAAGCTTACTAACAAACATCAAATTAAAGGCAAACTTTGATAGACCTAATACAGATGACAAGGTAATGAAAGAAGTTGGTTTTACAGTCCCACATCCTATAATATTACATATTGAACCATCAACAACCGTCACAAGAGAGTGCTCCGTGTGATCGAAAGCTAGAATATATATTAGGATTACCTGTCATGTGATTTGTGGCACCTGAATTGATCACCCATCTATTCGAAGAGGATATAAGACATGCTTTTCCTGACTCAACAAAGGTAGTAACTGAAATAGATTCTTTTTGTAATTTTTGATATTGTGAGAATTTTGTAAACTCTTCCGCCAAAACCAAAATTCTTTAATCCGAACACATAGGAGCCATAATTTCAGTCATTCTCTCCAAATATTTTAGCAGCACAAGAACTCATCAACAAAACATATAACCAGAAACATGTACGTGACCCCACAAACACAGATGAACAAAGTCTAAAAGTGATTTTATCAACTAAGAAACCAATTGTCCACCCAAAATAAAGGAATTGAGTACTTTACCAGTAGACAAGAGCACGTAGTGAACAATCAAATAACCAAGCAAGTAGTTCAAAGAAAGAAATCCTGAACCGTAGCTTATGATTAAATAACGCCAATTATCTATACTAAAGTAGAAGCTAGCAGCCACAGAACCATAAATCACAAACCAGATTCAGTGTCGCAATAGAAATGAACCAGGAAGTGACGAACAAGCTTTCCAGATTGTATTTTAACACTAGAACAGACCTGAGAAGTGACGAACAGACTTTCTAGATCATATTTTAACACCAGAACAGACCTGACATTCGCCAGAAATATGTTTCCATATTGTATTTTAACACCAGAACAAACCTGAGAATCACCAGAAATACGCACCGGTGCCGTAAATTTAAAACCCAATCAATTCAGCCAGACACGCACCTTCACGTGCCGGTGCGTGATGAACAAAAGAACTGTATGAGCAGTGTGTGACAACCACTCGCTTCATAAACAGATGCCGGTGAAGATTGGTTTGGCTGGAATATACTCCGCTTCCTTCTGTGGTGGTGATAGTAGACTGACCACTTTAAATCAGTGGAATAGAAATCCAAACTTCTTCCGTAATACAATGAAAATGAAACGAGCCTATAACCTCTGATACCATGTAATTGAATGGAAGATCTTATCTTTCCAGTGGTGAACAATGAATAAATACAATACATAAGGTGCTAACTAAGGAAATAAATAAAGAGTGATTCCTATAGATCTGCAGTGATCCCTATAAATCTGCTGCTTATTATGTAAATGAAATATCTTTTTCTTTTTGGAGATTTATCCCGTATCTTTATTTTTGGAAACATGTGTACATTATGTTCAGACATCCAATCATTTGAGGAATTGCTTCAGACAATTAGCTATTATGTGAAACTTAAATATAAAGAGAGAGCTCTTGCACTCTTTTTTTATCCATAAAACATTGCCATTTTGAACAGTCTTTGCACCAAAGAGGGAGAAATTCACTCAATCTGGAACATATCAAGTATAAAACTTGGCTCATATTTTGTGTAACAGGTCATGTACACTCTTTATGCTAATACGCAATGGTACCTATTTTTTTGTGTGTAAAAGATCATCTCATGAGATACCCTTCTAAATTCATTACATATCAGATAAATATGCAAGTTGGGGAAGTTTTTCGATGAATCTTGTTCTTGTAAATACTCTTTTGAGTTAAGCTTTGTACTAATTTTCATAATATGGTTGAAGTTGCTTTTTTGATCATCATGCAAGTTTGGAAGTTTTCCATGAATCTTGTTCTTCTAAAAGTGTTAAGCTTTGTACTGATTCTTAACATGGTTGAAATTGCCATGGATTATAGGCAAGTTTTGTTCTGTCGTTCTCTGTGTTCTTGCTATATCATTGATATATATTTAGTCAATGTCACTTCACCCATGGTATACTTCGTAAAATGTCGCTAAACATAAATTTGTTCAGGCAATTGTCACTTCACAGATCCTTCACTGATGGTTTCGTTACTTTGTTCTTGTCATGTTCTACTACCAACTATAATCTTAGAAAATGATATTTTGTTAAGAGGGATCTGACCATGACTTCAAGCGTTCAAGTTCTTAGGAGTTCTCTTTGTATTCTCTGTGTAATCTGGTTTCAGTTAGAACTATCTACTTTCTCCCCATCACCTAGTGGGGGTAGAGCTGTCGATTTTTGATGACATAATATTACATGTTTTCACAAAGCTGCAACTGTCTTTGGTGGTTTGGAGTTGATATCTCTCCTTAGTCTTGTAGTCAACTGTTCCATCCTGCTGCCCTCTATAAACATCCATGCTTGGTTGTAATGGGAGGGCTAGTAACTCGAGTTCTTTTCTCCTGCCATTTGTCTTATTTGCTCTTTGGTTGTTTTTTTTTAGGTTTCTTCCATAGTGCAACTAGTCTTGTGTGTTCATTGTCCTGATGACCGGAGACGTTGATGATTTTTAGGTATTTATAGAATTTAATATGTTTGGATTTGTTGGTGCAGTTGCATCCATAAGCTTTCTGAATTTGCTATGTATGTATAGAATGAGGGAGATCTGTCAATTGCAGAAAAGTACATCTGGCAAAATGCTTGGCCTCCTATGCTGGAAGTGAGATCTGAAGAGTGAACTTATGGCCAGGGAATCTCTTTCTAGGTTTGCAGATATATTTTGAAGTTTGACATTGCTGTAAATTCTCACTTTTGTTGGTTTCTTGAGGCATCCAATGACTTCCTGTTTAGGTTATGCCAATTTCTTTTTGGTTCTACACGAGGTAATGATGGTAAGGGTATAGACCATGTAGTTTATGTTGTTGGATGTCAATAATCTTTATAATGAAGTAAACCTCATCTCTGATACCTGCAGCAGATCGTCTTTTCTTGCATCTTCCCCTCTGGAACACTATTTAGTAGAAGTTTCTAAGTCTTCCCTTGTTGATGTTGCTCTATGTATTTCATGTTGTTTGGAAATTAGGTCATTCAACATGAAGAGGTCTCCTTCCCAAGTCTTCTGATTTTCTTTATCTACCAAGAAGCTTTAAATGGAGTACGTGTGCTAGAGTAGTGGAACTTTAGTGTGTTATCTACCATGAGCGAGTATTAGTTGCACAGTGATATTGTGTTATCCACACAATTAGTTAGGTGGGTTCATGCACCAAACATGAGAAGGGACAAGATTAAGGAGTTTCTAGGAAGTAATCTGTTATAGTCATTTACAGTTGTTTTGATAATGTCCGACTCCTATTTTTAAAGTAAATGTCGTATTTGTTGATTTAGATCACTTACCTGTAAACCAGCACTACAGATGTGAGTGGTATTATTTTTGAAGTTAAGGAAGGTTTTAGCATCTTGAAGTAACTAGTATGCTTTGGATTCAGTTTGTCGTGGTTTTTCTTTTCTAAATATGGCCACTGAATGGGGTATTTCTATTTTCTAAGTTCCAGTTGTCCAAATTTGCCAGATAATTTGTGTGGGGTAATTTTTTTTCTTTTAAAGCTCATGTTGTCCAATTTCACCAGATAACTCTGAATGGGGTACTTCTCGTCCTCTATGCTCCAGTTGTCCAAATTTGCCAGTCAAGACTCAAGGGTCATCAGTTTAGAGATGTCGCTTTGGAGAAACTTGTTGGTCCAACTTTGTTCCTCTTTTCTCTCAAGTTCTTGCAGCTACTTTGATATCGCTAGGATTAAAGGACATACTTTTTAGGTTAAAATACACAAATTGAGTTCTTTCCAGAGGAGATGAGAAGTTGGGAGGATGGTGAATCGGCTGTTGTGGAGCATGTTAATAGCAAAAGGTTATGGTATGATGTGGACTTTGGAGCATCTTGAACAGGACAAGGTCCTGATGATCACTTGGATTCCTGCTTATACATTGACATGTTCTAGTCATTTTTGCATGTTTGGAAGTATTTGAATATTTGATTTGGATCAACATTACAAGGGCTTCTGGTGGTATGATCACTTGGATTCCTGTATATACATTGACATGTTCTAGTCATTTTTGCATGTTTTGAAGTATTTGAATATTTGTTTTGGATCAAAACGTTACAAGGGCTTCTGGTTTTTTTGTGCGGGTGTGTGTTCAATTACACTTGAGTGAGTAATCTAATGTGCTTTCTACTACTATGTGTAGTAATTTATTAATCTATGTGCACCTTGCAGTTTATGGAGAATGAGTATTCTATTCAGGCGGCTGTGTCGGTGATTGAGTTTTAACTATCGAGTAAGAACTGAATGTTCTCAAAATTATTGTCTCCTCTCACATGTATGGAATGCAGTTACTGAATATAGGTGGTGTATAGGTAATATTCTAATGAGTGTAGGTGAGAAGTAGATTTCTATTTTGGGTTGTTATGATGAGTTGGGTGTGTCATTCTTTGGCTTATCTCACAAGTTTATTTGGTCTCTTTTGAGTTGGGATTGGTATCTGTGGAATTAGTATCTTTGATGCGATAAAGCTTTGAGTTCAGGGAAAACAAGGAGATACTTTTCCTCAAAACATGAATCAATGGATGTATAACTCTAGAAGAAGCACCTGATGAAACATCCAGGAATTGGGCAGATGCGAGAACAGGGAAGGATCAAAATTCCATGTGTGTAGTGATGGAACTGGAGCAAAAAGTTGATTTCAGGGTACATATTGTTCTCTCTTTGTGAAGATACTTTGTAGCCCCAGAACTGGAGAATCTGCTTTCTGGATATGACATATTATTTTTAGTTGTTGAAGGTGCTATGAAATTGTTGAGTTTACGAATGCAACTTCTTCATGGTACGAGATGTATGTTGAGTTGTAAGATAGAATTGATTTTCATGTTCTGGTCCAACGTTTCTTCCATTGTAGAACTACCCCTTGGCCGATCTCATAAAAAGGCTAGGACCAGTTGGAGCTATGACATTGCTATTTTTTGTCTTCTATGCATCTATGAAGGAGTATCTGGTCATTTGAAGTCATGTTTTGCACTAGCCAGGGCCCAATAGTTGTCTTGACATTTTTACTTTTTAGCTGCTATACATCTCCCAAGGAGTATCTTGTCATTTGAAGTCATGTTTTGCTGGTTAGGGGCCAAAAGTTGTTTATCACGTGACATCATATGTGGGGGAATTTCATTATTTGTCTAGCACAGCAGTCTCCAAATAAAGTTGTGAGAATGTTCCATAGTATTCTAACACAAACTTTTCTTCAACGAGGGTTGCAACAATGTACGAGCACTATGTGTCTGTTTGGTTCTCTAAGCTTTAAGTGTTGAGAATTTTACAAGATAATGCAATATAGTACTTTACCACGACTAAGAATTTCATTTTGACGTGGAATTTTCTCCTTCACTTCTTACCTAGAAGGGCAGTGCCAAGTCTTTTTTAACTGCCCAGTCTACTTGTACAACAACAACAACATACACAGTGCAATTCCATAAGTGATCGCATAAGCGGGGTCTGGGAGGGTAGGACGTAAGTAGACTTTACTGCGGTCAATTCATAGTCTATTCCTCCTGGTCTTTATTTCCTTTTTGTATAATCCATCTTATTCCAAAGTTGTTGCTCGACTCTGTTCTTTGTGTTTAAGTTGAATGCATTTTATTGAAGTTTATTTTGTTAGTGCTATATGATTTTGCATTGTTTCGGCACCAATTGTAGTTCTCCTTGTGGTTTTTTTATTGTGGTAGTGTTGGTTTATTTGTTGCTACATTGTGTGTTTAGGTGACCCTTGTAACTCCACCTATTAAATCATCTGGTCCCAAGCCCGAACTAAGGAGGAGGGAAGGTGCTTTAGTTTGCAATTAATTGTCTATTTGTTTTAATTAGAAAAAATGTTTCTGGAGTGCTTATGATGATCGTTTCTCCTTACTTATCTTGAGCAGTTCAAATGGAGCATGTGCTCCTTTAGCCAGTGCAATTCTCTTTGACTTATGGCATCTCTAATTACAATTATCATTTATCAGTAATGTACATAGTTGTGAGATGAAATGTCAAGAGATGCCTTATGGGATTGTCGACCTGAATTGTCAGGTGTTCTCACTTATCATGCAATTGGTAAAATTAAAAATTGTGGCAACTTAGTTTCTTACTTCAGTGAGAAACTAAATGCATTGCAGTCTTGCAGCTTTGCAATTTATTTATGATCCACCTTAACATTTGGAATTTGTGTTCCCCTCATTGGTGTCTATAGATGGTTTCCAATAAGGTACTCAACCAGGGATCATGTGTGTGTCATGCAACACATGGATGTGTCTGTTCAAGAATCATCACTGTGCTTTTCTCTCTTGATAGATCACCCATTGCAAGTATCGATGTGTCCCTTCAAGAATTATCACTGTAAAAGCATTTCTCTCTTGATTGATCACCCATTACAAGTTGATACTCTTTTTAACTATTTGCTTTTTGTTTGTGAGGTCGTTCGTGGATGTTGCAGGTTAGTGTTTAGCTGATAAGTCCGTTCATCTAAGTTCCTGTGTCGAACAATGTTACAGTTGTAAGATGCAACACTAGATGCAGGATCTCCCTTATACCATGTGACTTACTGTGGGCGTGCAACATGTAATTTGACAACCTCTAGTGTAAGGTGAAGTATGATCTCATCTTTTGGTCTTTAAAGGTCAATTGAAAAGCATTGGAACTTGTTTTTTCAGGTTCCTCAGGAAGGTATATAAATGACGTGCTCAAATTGTAACATTTTGATTATTCTTTAGCTGAAGTGTTAGTGGAGTTGTTTCTTCCTTTTCTTTGCTTCCGCTGGGAAGCGCATTCATATTGATTGATGTTTCAAACAAAAATTAATGGGGATTAGAAAATATCGTGATACCATATGTCAGGCTACTCTAAGTTGTATCCATGTTGTCATGTGAGGGGAATACTCTAAGCAGTATCTGTATGGTCATTTATTCTAGAAAGTAATAGGTTTAGTTTCATACTAGAGATGGGCATGGAAAGGGGTGAGATCTCATCATCACATGATACGTAGCATTTTTGTTTGAGTTGTTGCTTATGATGTCCTTTTAGTCTCTTTTTCTGATGCATTACTAGAGTTCTACATAAATTTAAGATTTTCAGGTCTAATTCATCAAAATAGCTTATTGTTGGTTGATCCTTGTATGGGGAGCAAGTCTAATACATCACATGATGTATTACCAAAGAAAAAAAACATTTGCATCTTTGTGAATATCCACGAAAATCATAGTGACTGGTTTTCTCCAAGGGTAGTTCTGTCTTGTCCGCTGGGATTGAACTACATTTGGGAGATCAATGTAACAGTGTGGGTGTGGCTTGGTCAAACATCACTGTAGCAGAGCCATAGGGATCTAAAAGATCTCAACCGAACATGAGATACCATTCTAAATTCATTACATATTAGATCATAGAGCAGGTTGGGAAGTTTTTCAATCAATCTTGTTCTTGTAAATACTCTTCTGAGTTAAGCTTTGTACTAATTTTCTTAGTATGGTTGAAGTTGCCATTTTGATCATTGTGCAAGTTTGGAAGGTTTTCCTTGAATCTTGTTCTCTTCCTAGTTAAGCTTTATACTAATTCTCTTAATACAGTTGAAATTGCCACTGATTCTAGGTGAGTTTTGTTCTGTCATTCTCCGTGTTCTTGCTATATCATTGATATATATTTAGTCAATGTCACTTCACACATGGTATACTTCGTAAAATGTCGCTTGCTATATCATTGATATATATTTAGTCAATGTCACTTCACATATGGTATACTTCGTAAAATATCGCTTAACATATAAGTTGTTCAGCCAATTGTCACTTCACAGATCCGTCACGGATGGTTTTGTTACTTTGTTCTTGTCATGTTCTACTACCAGCTATAATCTTAGAAAACGAATTTTGGTAAAGAGGGATCCAACTATAAGTTCAGGCGTTCATGTTCTTAGGAGTTCTCTTGGAATTCTCTGTGTAATAGGTTTCGGTTAGACCTATCTTCTTTTCCCCCTCCCCCTAATGGGGGTAGAGCTGTTGATTTTGATGACATGACCTTGCATGTTTTCACAAAGCTGCAACTATCTTTGGTGGTTTGGAGTAGATATCTCTACTTAATCTTGTAGTTATTTATTTTATCCTGCTTCCCTCTATAAACATCCCTGCTTGATTGGAATGGGGAGGGCTGGCAACTCGAGTTCTTTTCTCCTGCCTGTTATCTTATCTGATCTGGTATGCTTTAATTTTCTCCCTGATGCAGGTTTCTGCTATTTGATTGTGGCTGTTGGAAATTTGGGCAGCGGGGTCAATGATGTTTTTCTTAAGGTTTCTGCCATAGTGCAACTAGTCTTGTGTGTTCATTTTCCTGATGACCGGAGATGATGATGATTTTCGGGCATTTACAGAATTGGATATATCTAGATTTGTTGGTGCAATTGAATCCGTAAGTTCTCTGATTTTGCTATATAGGTATGGAATGAGCAGATCTGTTTGTAGAAAAGAACGTCTCGCATAATGCTTGGCCTCTTGTGCCGGACGTGAGATCTGAAGGGTGAGCTAATGGCGCAGGGAATTTCTTTCTAGGTTTGCAGATATATTTTGAAGTTTGACTTTGCTGTAAATTCTCACTTTTGTTGCTTTCTCGAGGCATCCAAGGACTTCATGTTTAGGTTATGCCAATTTCTTTCTAGTTCTACACGAGGTAATGATGGTAAGGGTATAGACCATGCAAATTCTGTTGTTGGATGTCAATAGTCTTTGTAATTGTAAATTATAACTTATTGAGAATAACTTGTTTATTACTCAAAGAGAACAATGATATAAATACATGGAGAGAATAAGCTAACTATGGTAACTAAATATTCTAATCCCTAAGAATCAGCTCTATTATCTATCTATATTATTATACAGATTTTGTAACACTCCCCCTCAAACTGGAACATAGATATTGATCATTCCCAGCTTGTTACAAAGGTAATCAACTCGAGTTCCATTCAACGCTTTTGTAAACAAATCAACTAGTTGCTCTCCTGTCTTCACGTAGCCAGTGGAAATCAAGTTTTCCAGAATATTCTCACGAATAAAATGACAATCAACCTCAATATGTTTAGTTCTTTCATGATACACTGGATTTGAGGCAATATGAAGAGCAGCTTGATTATCACACCAATTTGCTGGGGTATGATGCTTCAACCCAATTTCAGATAAAAGATGATGTATCCACATAATCTAACATGTAGACTGTGACATAGCTCTATACTCGGATTTTGCATTGGATCGATATACAACACCTTTCTTCTTACTCCTCCATGATACTAGGTTGCCTCTAATAATAACACAATAGCTTGTAGTAGATCTTCTATCTATCTTGGATCCAGCCCAGCCAGCATCTACAAAATACTCAATACGAGTATGACCGTGATTACTATATAATATGCCAAGTCCAGGAGCTCCTTTCAAGTAACATAGGATCTGTTCCAAAGCTTCCCAATGTTTGACCGTAGGTGCACTCATGAACTGGCTAACACCACTTACCGGAAAAGCAATATCCGGACGAGTCACAATAAGGTAGTTTAACTTCCCAACCGACCTTCTATATCTCTCTGGATCATCAAAATGATCACCATCATCTTTCATAAGGTGCACATTGGGAACCATTGGACTACTACACGGTTAGGCTACTAACTTTTCGGTATCTGCAAGCAGGTCAAGAATATACTTTCTCTAAGACAGAAAAATTCCCTTGTTGCTTCTATTTACTTCTACTCCCAAAAAGTATTTCAACGGACCCAAGTCCTTTGTATGAAACCTAGTATGCAAGAAAGTTTTGAGGGAAGAGATTCTCATATAATCACTTCCTGTGATGGCAATGTCATCAACATATACAACAAGGAGGATAGTGCCAGATGTTGATTGCCGGTAAAAGACTGAGTGATCACATTTGCTCATTTTCATCCCAAAATTCTGAACTACCTCACTGAACTTGCCAAACCAAGCTCAGGGACTCTGTTTCAATCCATAAAATGACTTCTTCAAATGACAGACTTTCTCATACTCCCCCTGACCAATAAAACCAGGTGGTTGCTCCATATACACTTCTTCTTGAAGATCACCATGACAGAATGCATTCTTGATATCTAACTGATGTAAAGGCCAATTCTCGGAAGCAACTAAAGAAATGAACAAACAGACAGATGTGAGTTTGGCAACCGGGGAGAATGTGTCAGAATAATCTACCCCATATGTTTGAGCATACCCTTTAGCTACAAGTCTGGCTTTAAGTCTCACTATAGATCCATCTGGATTAACTTTAACTGTGAAGACCCATTTACATCCCACTGATTTCTTTCCCTTGGGTAAATCCACTAAATCCCACGTGTGGTTTTCCTCTAAGGCATGTATTTTATCAAGCAATGCATCAGACCACCCATGATGATTCTAGGCCTCTTTCACTGTTTTGGGTACAGAAACAGAGTCTAGAGAAGTAATCAAAGATCTAGACGTAGAGGATAAGTGGACATATGAAACAAAATTACTAATGGAATATGAGGATTTGCAACTACGTGTACCTTTGCGAAGAGAAATTGGGCGGTCAAGATCTTGTTGAGGATCAGAAGAATGAGGATCTGATGACAAAGGAACTGGTGCAGGACATGTATCATTAGCCTCTTGCCTCCTCGAGTAAACTTGAACAATTGGCAGTCTTGCCACATCAGATAGAGAAAGAGCTTCCAATACAATAGTCGATTGGTCCTCAATAGAAGAATTGAGATGGAGGGACAACATCTGATTCTTTTGTCAAAACACGGGTGACCTGATAGACTAGCCACTCATCTTCCTCCCCCTGACTTGTAGAAATCAGAGGTGAATAGAAGAATGGTGTAGTCTCTGAAAATACCACATCTGTTGACACCAAAGGCAAATTCAACAGAATAACACTGATACCTCTTTTGGAAGCGAGAATAGCCAAAAACACACACTTCAATGCCTTGGGATCCAACTTGGTAACAGATGGTCGAACATCTCGAACATAGCATGTGCTTTCAAATATCTTAGGTTCCACTGGAAATAGAGACTTGTTTGAAAACATAACATTGTAGGGCACATTAACAGCAAGCACAATAGATGGCATGCGATTAATCAGAAAACAAGTTGTAGAGACCGCATTTGCCCAAAATTGCTTAGGAACCTTCATTTGGAACAAAAGTGCTCGAGCTATCTCAAGTAAGTGTCTATTCTTCCTCTCATCAACTCCATATTTTGAAGGTGTATCGACGCAAGAAGACTGATGGAGCATACCATTTGTCTCATATACGACTAAAATAATTCCGACATATATTCTTTAGCATTGTCACTCCTCAGAATACGTACTGAAGCATTGAATTGTGTCTTGACTTCAGCACATAAGGCACTAAAGTGAGTAAATACTTTTGAACGACTCTTCATAAAATAAATCCAAGCTATCCGAGAAAAATCATCCACAAAAGTAACAAAGTACTTATGCCCAGTTTTGGAAACAACAGGACACGGTCCCAAACATCAGAATGAACTAACTCAAAAGGTGACTCAACTCGCTTATTAACCCTTGGACTTAATGAGTTGCGATGATGTTTTGCAAATCGACATGACTCACATTCTAATGAAGAAATATTCTGGAATTGAGGACACAACTTCTTTAATAGAGGTAGAGAAGGATGTCCCAATCGACAATGTGCTTCAAATGGAGACATAACACTATAGAAGGTAACAAACCGAGGCTCCCATTCATCAATGATGTATAGATCGTCAGATACATGTCCTTTACCAATAACCTGATTCATCTTAAGATCACGAAACAAACAATGATCGGGAAAGAACGAAATATAACAATTAAGGTCTCTGGTAACTTTGCTAACATAAATCAAATTAAAGGCCAACTTTGGTAGACTTAATACAGATGACAGGGTAATAGAAGAGGTTCGTTTAACCGTCCCATATCCAAGACTGTTGCAAGTTGATCCATCAGCTACGGTAACCGGAGAGGGTTCTTTGTGTGCTTGAAAGCAAGAAAAAATATTAGGATTACCTGTCATGTGATTTGTGGCACCTGAATCAATCACCCATTTATTTGAAGAGGTGATAAGACATGTTTTATTTGATTCAACAAAGGAATTAACTGGAGTGGATTCCTTCGAGATTTTCTGGTATTGAGAGAATTTAGCAAACTCCTCCACTGAAATTAGGACCATTTTGTCAGACAATGGACTACAAGCATCAACAACTTTAGACCTTTGAATTCTCTGAGGTCATTTTCCCAACAAGTCCAACCAGATTATATCCTAAAATCAGACAATACCGAAGATAGACAATAACCTACTTTGGAACAATAAACAAAGTAATTGTTCTTCCCCACACCAATTCCACTCAATGCTAGCTATCCAACTAATCAGAGACCCAAAAATAACTCCTGATAAATCAAAAAATCATCAAATAAAGATCCAAGTAAAAGTGTTGATTGAAGAGCAAAACCTGATGATGCTACAGCAAAATCCCAATGCTAAAAATTGTAAGACACGAGTGAAATCGTAACGTCAAATATTAGTAGAAATCGCTAGAAAAAGGATGTCAGCATACTACCACATGCTGCCCGACACAGAGAGAGACCACCAGATTATTGGTCAGAAATGGGAAACTCTCTCAAATTGTGGTCTGCTGAACAAACAACCACCAAATCCTTGCTGGAAATGTCACTGCGACATTGGAACATCAAGCAGATTGAATTTCTGATGCAGCACACATAAATTTCTGATGCAGCAACACTACTGCAGTCTCACTGGAAAGGGTACTGATGGAACGTGAGGCTCACACAAGTAACTTCTAGCCTTCGAGATCTAGGGGTTTAAGATCGTGGGAAGTATCTTCTTCCTAAGTGAGTGGTGACAGAAATTTTGGAATTCTCAATCTTTTCCGGTGAAACTATAGTTGATTTCGGTGAAGTCATAGTGACTTCTGGCGAAGACAAAATACCAACTCAGACATTGGCTCTGATACCATGTAAATTATAACTTATTGAGAATAACTTGCCTATTACTCAAAGAGAACTATGCTATAAATACATGGAGAGAATAAGCTAACTATGGCAACTAAATATTCTGTTAGAATAGGAATATGTTTATACAATCCTATTAGAATAGGAATAGATTTATACAATCCTATTAGAATAAGAATAGGTTTATACATTTCTATTAGAATATGAATAGTAATAGAAATAGAAATAGGAATACTAAATAATATCTTACTTGGTAAATGATTGTATTCTAGGGTCTATAAATTGGGTCTCAATGTAATAATGTAAACAATGACGACAATTCAATAATATTCTTTTCCTATATTTCTCACATGGTATCAGAGCCTCTACGATCTTGGTAAACAATCAAAGAGCTTTCGCTGTCGGCGGGCGGCTATTATCCATTTATGCCGCCCGTCCGGCTAACAATTATTTTAGCAAAAGTTGGGTCACCGTGTATCTTTTCGATGACTATTTTATCATATCTAATTTGTGTAGCACCGTGCCATCATTCCGGTGACTACTTTCTTATATCTAATTTGTGTAGCACCGTACCATCATTCCGATGACTACTTTTTCATATTTAATTTGTGTAGCACCGTGCCATCATTCCGGTGACTACTTTTTCATATTTAATTTGTGTAGCACCATGCCATTCTTATGGTGACTACCTTTTTTTTGCATATCTTATTTGTGTAGCACCGTGCATCTCTCTGGACTACTTTTTATATTTAATTTGTGTCACCGTGATTTTTTTTGAATTATTTGCTCATATATGAGTTGCATAACATCATATGTCTTCTTAGTGACTCCTCATATTTGATTTGCATAGTTCCATTCATCTTTCCGGTGACTCCTCAAATCTTATTTGCGTAGGGTTGTGCCATCATTCCAACCCTACCCGTATAATTTTTCTTTTTCAGCAGGGTCGTGCCATCATTCCGACCCTACCATATTATTTCTCTTTTTCAATGGGGTCGTTCCATCAATTCGATCTATCCTATATAATTTCTATTTTCTAGTTGGATCGTGACATCATTCCGACCCTACCCATATAATTTTATTCCTTAGATTGTGACCACTTTTAGTCATCAAATCTAATACTCCGGCATATGAGCATGTTCCGCCAGTTTTTCAGTGACTTGTTTAATATCGACTTGTCTATTGATTCCAACATGATCCACATAATTTATATTAGATTTTGAGCACTTACAACGACTGCTGCATTGTGAAGAAGTCTATATGGAGCAACCACCTAATTTTGTTGCTCAGGGGGAGTTTAGTAGCCTTGTATGTTGATTACGTAAGTCCCTCTATGGTCTAAAATAGTCTTTACAAGCTTGGTTTGGGAAGTTCCAACACTGTAATTTTATCACTCTGTGTTTTATCGGCAGTATGCATCAAATTTAGTATTTCATGAGAAGACCAAACACATTGAGATTGATTGTCAATTTTGTGAAGTCGAGTGATCAACTTGCAGATATCTCACAAAGCCCCTCATCGATCCTCGTGTTAATTACATTTTTAACAAGCTAGGTACATGAATTGTATGCACTAACTTGAGGGGGAGTGTTAGAACATGAATAGGTTTATACAATCCTATTAGAATAAGAATAGGTTTATACAATTCTATTAGAATAGAAATAGTAATAGAAATAGAAATATGAATACTAAATAGTATCCTACTTGGTACAGGATTGTATTCTAGGGCCTATAAATCGGGTCTCAATGTAATAATGTAAACAACGACAACAATTCAATAATATTTTTTTCTTATATTTCTCACATATTCTAATCCCTAAGTATCAACTCTATTATCTATCTATATTATTATATAGATTCTGTAACAGTAATGAAGTAAACCTCATATGTGAAACCTGCAGCATATTGTCTTTTCTTGCATCTTCTCCTTTGGAACACTATTCAGAAGAAGTTTCTGAGTCTTCCCTTGTAGATGTTGCTCTCTGTATTTCATGTTGTTCAGTGATTAGCACATTTAACATGAAGAGGTCTCCATCCCAAGTCGTCTGGTTTTCTTTATCTACCTAGAAGGTCTAAATGGAGTACGTGTGCTAGAGTAGTGGAATTTTTGTGTGTTATCTACCATGAGCAAGTATTAGTTGCATAATGATAGTGTGTTATCCACACAATTAGTTAGGTGGGTTCATGCACCAAACATGAGAATGAACAAGATTAAGGAGTTTCTAGGTAGCAGTCTGTTATAGTCATTTACAGTGGTTTTGATAATGTCCGGGGTTCATGCGCCAAACATGAGAAGGAACAAGATTAAGGAGTTTCTAGGTAGTAGTCTGTTATAGTCATTTACAGTGGTTTTGATAATGTCCGACTCCTGTTTTAGTATTTGTTGTATTTGTTGATTTGGATCGCTTACCTGTAAAATTTGGATCACTTACCTGTAAAACAACATTACAGATGTGAGTGTACTATTTTTGAAGTTGAGGAAGGTATTATCTTGAAGTAGCTAGTATATTTTGGATTTAGTTTGTCGTGGTTTTTCTTTTCTAAATATGGCCACTGAATGGGGTATTTGTCTTTTCTCTCAAGTTCTTGTAGCTACTTTGATATCGCTAGGATTAAAGGACATACTTTTTAGGTTAAAATACACAAATTTAGTTCCCTCCAGAAGAGGTGAGAAGTTGGGAGAATGGTGATCCGTTGTTGTGGAGCATGTTAACAAAAAAAGGTCGCGGTATGATGTGGACTTTGAAGCATCCTAAACAGGACAAGGTCCTGGTATGATCACTTGGATTCCTGTTTATACATTGACCTATTTTTTTTTTGCATATTTTGAAGTATCTGAATATCTGTTTTGGATCAACATTACAAAGGCTTCTGGTTATTTTGTGCGGGTGTGTGTTCAATTACACTTGAGTGTTCTTGTCACTCAGTACTAATCTAATGTGCTTTCTCCTATAACGTGTAGTATTTATCAATCTATATGCTCGTTGCAATTTATAGAGGATGAGTGTTCTATCCAGGCGGCAGTGTCGGTGATCGAGTTTAACTATCAAGTAAGAACTGAATGTTCTCAAAATTATTGTCTCCTGTCACATGTATGGAATGCAGTTACTGAATGTAGGTGGTGTATATGTATTATTCTAATGAGTATAGGTGAGAATTAGCTTCTGTTTTGGGTTTCTTATTTCACAAGCTTATTTGGTCTCTTTTGATTTGGGATTGGTATCTGTCAGTTAGTATCTTGGATGTGATAAAGCTTTGAGTTCAGGGGAAACAAGTTGATATTTTTTCTCAAAACATGGACTAATGGAAGTTTAACTCTGGAAGAGGCATTTGACGAAACATCCCGAAATTTGGCCAATGCGAGAACAGGGAAGGACCAAAATTCCATGTGTAGCATTGGAACTGGAGCAAAAAGTTGATTTCAGGGTACATATTGTTCTCTCTTTGTGAAGATACTTTGTAGTCCCATAGTCCCAGAACTGGAGAATCTTCTTTCTGGATATTACATATACATTTTTAGTTGTTGAAGGTGCTATGAAATTGTGGAGTTCATAAATGCAACTTCTTCATGGTATGAGATGTATGTTGAGTTATAAGATAGAATTGATTTTCACGTTCTGGTCCAGCGGTTCTTTCATTGCACAATTACCCCTTGGGTAATCTCATAACAAGACTAGGACCAGTTGGGAGCCATGCCATTTATTTTTCATCTAGTATGCATCTATGAAGTAATATCTTGTCATTTGAAGTCATGTTTTGCACTAGCCAGGGCTCAAAAGTTGTCTTGACATTTGTACTTTTTAGCTGCTATGTATCTTCCAAGTAGTATCTTGTCATTTGAAAGTCATGTTTTGCTAGTCAGGGCCCAAAAGTTGTTTATCACGTGACATCAAAACATATGTGGGAGAATTTCATTATTTTTTTAGCACAACAGTCTCCAAATTAAGTTGTGAGAATGTTCCATAGTATTCTAACAGAGACTTTTCTTCAACGAGGTTTGCAACAACGTACCGGCACTATGAGTCTGTTCGGTTCTCCAATTTTAAGTTGAGAATTTTGGAAGATAATGGAATATAGTACTTTTCTAGCACACGACTAAGAATTCCGGTTTTGACGTGTAATTTTCTTCCTCACTTATTTCCTAGAAGGGCAGTGCCAAGTCCACCACTTTAACTACCCAACCCAGTCTACTTGTACAACAACAACAATAAGGACATACTCAGTGCAATTCCATAAGTGATTGCATAAGTGGGGTTTGGGAGGGTAGGATGTAAGTAGACCTTACCTCTTAACTTTGAGGGGCAGAAAAACTTTTCTGATAGACCTTGGAGGTCACTTCACAGTCTGTTCCTCCCGGTTTTCATTTCCTTTTTGTATAATCCATCTTATTTCAAAGTTGTTCCCTGACTCTGTTCTTTGTGTTTAATGAAATTTTATTGAAGTTTACTTTGTTAGTTCTATTTGGTCTCGTATTGTTTCGGCACCAATAGTAATTCTCCATGCGGTTTCTTTTGTAGTAGTTCTTAGAATAGTAATAGGTATATACAATCCTACTTAAAATAGGAATATGAATAGTACTAGTAATATGAATAGTGTCCTAC
Source organism: Solanum acaule (assembly GCA_036250505.1). NCBI lineage: Eukaryota > Viridiplantae > Streptophyta > Magnoliopsida > Solanales > Solanaceae > Solanum > Solanum acaule. The sequence goes on from JAJOOR010023622.1 coordinate 27,953, forward strand.
TTAGAGAAGGATTGTATTGTACTGTTCTAGTTAGAAAATGTGTCTATTGTAGTGTCTATAAATAGGGTCTCTCTGTATAAATGTAGAAACAACAATTTAATAATATTCTTTTTTGATATTTCTCACATGGTGTAAGAGCATCTATAATTTGGTAGAGAATTAAAGAGCTTCCGGTTCCGGTGAGTGGCTATTACTCATATATGCCCGTCTTGCTAATGATTATGTTAGCAAAAGTAGGGTCACCATGTATCTTTCATGTGACTATTTTCTCTGATCTAATTTGTGTAGCACTGTGTCATCATTCCTGTGACTACTTTCTTATATCTAATTTGTGTACCACCATGCCATAATTTTGGTGGCTATTTTTTTTCATATTTAATTTGTGTAGCACCGTGCCATTCTTCCGATGACTATTTTTTTCATATTTGATTTGTGTAGTACCGTGCCATCCTTTCGGCGACTACTTTTTATTTTTCATATCTAATTTGCGTAGCACCGTCCATCTTTTGGGCTACTTTTCATATTTAATTTACATAGTACCGTGGATTTTTCCAAACTACTTTCTCATAACTGAGTTGCATAGCACCGTGTTTCTTTTCGGTGACTTCTAGGATTTGATTTGCATTCCATTCGTCTTTCCGGTGACTCCTCAAATCTGATTTGCATAGGGTTGTGCCATCATTCTGATCCTACCTATATAATTTCTCTTTTTTAGTAAGGTTGTGCCATCATTCCGACCCTAGCCGTATTATTTCTCTTTTTCAATAGGATCGTGCAGTCAATCCGATCTTTTCTATATAATTTCTATTTTCTAGTTGGGTTGTGCCATCATTTCGATTCTATCCATATAATATTATTGGTTAGATTGTGACCAATACTCCAGCATATCAGCATGTTTCAACCAGTTTTTGGTGACTTTCTTGTTTAATATCGACTCATCTATTGATTCTAACATGATCCATATACTCTATAATAGATTTTGAGCACTTCCAACAACCGCTACATTGTGAAGAGCTTTATATGGAGCAACCACCTAATTTTGTTGCTCAGGGGGAGTTTTAGTAGCCTTGTATGTCGATTACGCAAGTCACTCTATGGTCTAAAACAGTCTTTGCGAGCTTGGTTTGAGAAGGTCAACACAGTAATTTTATCACTCTGTGTTTTATTAACATTATGCGTCCAATTCTGTATTTCATGAGAAGACCAAGTACATTGAGATCGACTGACATTATGTTCAAATCCAGTATTTCATGAGAAAACTAAGCACATTGAGATTGACTTTCAATTTTGTGAAGTCAAGTGATCAACTTGCAGATATCTCACGAAGCCCCTCATCGGTCCTTGATTAATTATATTTATAACAAGCTAGGTACATATGATTTGTATGCACTAGCTTGAGGGGTAGTGTTAGAATAGTAATAGGTATATACAATCCTACTTAGAATATGAATAAGAATGGTAATAATAATATGATATATAGTGTCCTACTTAGAAAATGACTGTATTGTAGTGTTCTACTTGGAAAATGTGTCTATTGTATTGTCTATAAATAGGGTCTCTCTATAATACTGTAGAAACAATAATTCAATAATATTCTTTCTCAATATTTCTCACAGTAGTGATGGTTTATTTGTTGCTACATTGTGTGGTTAGGTGACCCTTGTAACTCCGCCTGTTAAATCCAGGTCCTAAGACCAGACTAAGAGGAGGGAAGGTGTTTTAGTTTGCAATTAATTGTCTTTTTTTTTTTAATTAGAAGAAATATTTCTGGAGTGCCTATGACCGTTTCTCCTTATCTGTCTTGAGCAATTCAAAATGAACAGGTGTTCCTTTAGTTAGTGTAATTCTCTTCCTCTTATGGAATCTCTAATTACAATTATCACTTATCAGTAATGTACATAGTTGTTAGATGAAATGTCAAGCTATGCCTTAGGGGCTTCTCAACCTGAGTGGTCAAGTGTTCTCGCTTTTCATGCAACTAGTTATCGGACACGTGCTTTGCACATGTATCCTAAGAAAATAGTACACTGATAGAAATAAATTACAAAAAATTCAAAGTGAAATAATACTGGCTTAAATTCATGAACAACACTTTTTGTCGAATGACAAATGATTTTCTTTTTTCTGAATCTATAAAATCAAAACAACAAAAAATGGTTAGATATTTAAAGTGTAGAATGAGTTACATTTTGATATTATTAGGTGCAAACATATAGATTCATTTGGGAAATCTAAAAGCTTATGTAGAAGGAAGGATCCTTGGCAATGATTTTTGAGGTTCCTTATCATAGAAATTGAGCCCATTATAATTATCTGACAAAGACAGAGAAGTACAATAAAAGAAAAATTGGATAGTGCTTAAAAAATACACGAAAAAGAATATATATTTTCATAAACATTCAAAGAAAATAACCAAATAAAATGAACAAACCTTCATTAGAAATCTTCAACTTGTCTCTATTATTTCTTCTAACGAGGAGTCAAGAAGGGGTTGATTATTCCATTTATAATAGGTTGATTAGTGAGAAAAATTTAAGATAACAAATAATATTATTCATTATCTAGTTAAATTGGTAACATAAGGAAATCAAAAGCTTTTTAATTTATTATTCTTTCATTGGTAACCAATAATTAAAATAACTGAAGTAACATTCAATGTTGAAATTAAAATGCAACTTAAATTTTACTATATATATATAT
>JAJOOR010023623.1:0-41250 GCA_036250505.1 Solanum acaule
GCATAACTTCTTCGTCCGAACTCCGAATGAGGTGAAACGAAGTGCGTTAGGTAGCTAACTCAAAGGGCTTTCCATGGATATGTTATGGGCCACCCAATTATTTGTGTGCTAGGAGATATGACCCTCCGAAGTAGACCCTCGAAAAAGGCTTCACTTGGACATTTCAGATTTTGATACGGTTGCTCTAAAATTTGGGTTAGACCCATTTCCCACTCAATTTGACCCCCTAAACAAGAATATGAAGTCGGATTTTTGATAAACGAAACGGATTTTTTTTATATAGCTAAACAAGTTTCCGGTTACTTCCGAAGCACATTTTTAAGAACTTTTTGGGTCGTTTCAGTATCACATTACCCGGAAGCCCATGAGTAGGAAACTGTAGTAGCAATTTCTTAAATTTCAACCAAGTTTCATGAATTCATTGCCCCTCTACTCGCTTTGAGTTCTAGATGTTGTCACGTAATTTCACAATTTTTGAAGGTGGATAGTATCTTATGTTGTATGCCTCGGTAAGCTCTTCCCATGACGTAATGGATTCCCATGGTAGGCCTAGTAGCCACTTGGTTGTCTCCCCCATCAAGAAGAAATGGAACAGCCGGAGCCGAACTAATTCTTGTAAAATATTCTTGAGTGAGAACGGATTACATATATCTACAAAGCTTGAATATGGTCATGGAGATTCTCATGATCCAGCCCTCCAAATACACCCTTATCTTGCAAGCGTTGCAACATTGTGTTTGTCACATGGAACGCAACATGACCCACAACCAGAGGTAGGCAAATGGCACATATGCTCCCCCATTAGGCTTCATTGGCATGAAAGAAATCACAAACATCATATTGGTCAAGGTGGTTAACAGTGCTTTTATTAGCACTCATCTTGTTACCTGATCACAAACATCTCACAACACACGGTAAGTCGATTCAACTACAACACAAAATATCACAATTTAAACTTCAATAATAGAATTCTAAACGCCACTCCTTAGCAATGATGCTATTTTTATAAATGCTGAACTATACCTCATCGGATACTAGGTGTAGGCCGTCGTAAATCTATAATAAAATCCAACAATTGAGTTGGGGTCGAACCCACATGGAGCGGTACAAGTTTGAATTCAGTTACGAAGTTATAAATGTAATCTAATCAGTTGTAGGATGATACACTCAAATTACACCTCCGTAAAGAAGGGTAAGCGATCGTTATCAAGTAAAGAACTTGACTTGTAGGTTGGGGTCGATCCCACGAGGAATATGGTTTAGACATAAATTTAACCCACGATTATATTCGTTTAGTCAACGTACTTCCAAAACAAATACTTAAAGGGAGGGGGGGGATTTGTGAAAAAAATTCTGGAAATTATGTGAACAATTAGTGAACAAGATTTAAACTTTAGGTGTTATCAAGATGAGAGAGAAACTAGGGTATACGTGTTACCCATAATCTCATAACGCGATAATCCTAGTAGTAATAATCCTTTCCTAGTGTATTACATGCAAAGTGATAAGTTAGGTATCTCTAATTCCTTAGTCCGACAACTAGAGAATTTCACCCCGCACCTTGGTCCGGTTACGTGTGTATAATCTACTAACCCTTACCTCTACCTCATAGTAGACATCGCATCAATGTATGACTTAGTTTTCACCCTCACACCAATAGACACTAGACTATTAGATAGTATCACACTAAATCTATGTTAATAATTCTTTTCTTATTAACTACCTCCTTGGTCTGGCAAGTAGCAACAAGGCGAGTTCTAAAGTTGGCTACCGTTAAAAAGACTTCTAAATGAATGAATTATCAATGCATGCAATAACACTATTCAAGAATTACTTAGTCATTATTCATACGTTATTAATCGTTCATCGTTCCCACAACCCTAGTTGTAGATTTTGTTACCCATAATAGCAAGAACACAATTCATATTTTTAGATGAAGAAATCATGAACTTACGTAATGAAAAGAATAAACCCAGAATCTCAACTTAAATTTCAAAGTCAAAATCATCAAAACGAACTTAGGAAATCAAGAATTGCTAAAGATGCAAGTTAATCTCCCAAGCCAAAAACTAGAATAAAAGTAATAAAGTCTAACCCCCAAAAACGAGGTTTACATTCCCTATATATATAGAAAAACAAGTCCCAACTTAAAAGGAAACGAAAGAAGGAAATAAAGTTTTTGGACGCAGTTGTAGTGGACGACACTGACCCACGGACCGTGGACTAACCTATGTTCCGTAGGTCCCTTCCGTGGTTTGGGTCTTAGGCAATTTTCCAACTCCAAAAATTAGCACTCTCAGCCACAATCGATGGACTAGCATGACGGACCGTGATTCAATCCACGGTATGTGGATCCTCCTCTGTGGTTTCATAATTAAACTTTTGAAATCAGGTACTAGAACACCCTTTTCTAAATGGTGTGAAGGACCTGCAAGACGGCCTACGGTCCGTAGTTTGAGGTTGTGGTTCCACAATTGGTCAAGAATTCCCTGATTTCTTCTTCATGCTTTGCGTGTCCATCTATGGAACGTGACTGGACCTACGGTCCGTGAGTCACTTTCGTAGATGCCCTTTTCTGCACAATCCTTCAGCTATGTCTGATACTTTCACGTCCGAACTTATTTCCTGCAAACGTGATAAAAACATATTAATACCAATACAAAAAGGCCCTAGACACACACAACTCTTAAGTGAAATGTATTAAAAATACCGTAAACTCGCGGTATATCATAGGATTAGAAATTAACGAAAATATTTAAATAAATTGAAGGGGTTGACAACGAATGTTAGATGGGGGGTTAGAATGTCAATTAACAACTAAAACGATTATCAAAACAACCACGGTGTAATCAAGAAATTAAGGGATGGATGATAGGTGATTACTAAATATTGCCAAATCGTAGTGAGTAGGCTAGACTTTAGATGCAATAGTTTTCTCTCGAACAACTATTACGATTCAAGCGACTTCTCTTGAACCTCGATAGCTTAACACTATAAACAGCCCAAAAACCTCACTTTGTCTACTCTCTCGAGCTAGATAGGCAAAATTGAGCTTAGAATTAGCTCTCTCGAGCTGAACCCACAACAACCAAATTAAAACAAATACTGATTCATAACCTTAACCTTACACCTCTCTCTCAATCAAGCATAAGACATTAAATTAGAATTTGAATTAACATATAAATTCATAAATTGAAACAGACCTATAAATGAAACCCACTTCAAATCAGTAATAAAATCAATAATCCCGAACACCCACAAGCTAAATAAGACAACTAGCCACATGGTCACACCCCCAAGAATGGGCGTTATAGCTATACATCATAAAAAGTAAGAAAGCAATAACCGTTTCTTTCTTTATAGCTGGGTATTAATCTCCAAATCCTTACGATGTTTTAACGCATCTTCAATTTTGAAATCCAATTCAAATTACCCAAGTAAAACTCTTCTAAAACTAAGCAAGAATAATGATTTTGTTCAAAGTATTTGTCACGCCCCGAGGCTACCCCATGGGCATAAACACGGGACCTAGGATCACGAGTGACCCCAAGCTAACCCTGGAGGCATATCATAAGTATACTAATTAAACCGATGTAAAGAAATGTTGTGCAGAAGCTAAATCAGAAGCTAATCTGAAATGATGGGGAATACCCATACTTAATATGAATATGTAAATGCTGAGAGTTTAACAACAACTGAAAAGTCAAACTTAAATATTATAACAAAAACTAACTATGTCTGAAATAAGCCTCTAACTGACTAGAAATGTTGCGACATGCGCCAACTAAATCTAGCAAAACTAAAACTAAAAGACTATACCTCGAAAGGTAATATGTCAATCGGCCTCGAAGAATGAGGACTCACCACATATGTTGTTGAACTGGAGATTGGGGACCGATATATATGTGATATGAGTACTGACAGCCTAAACCTATATTATGAGAAGATGTAGCGCAGAGTATGCATCAGTACTTGAAAGGTACTGAGCATGCAGGATAGAATAAAGCTGAACAATAATCATAACTGAACCAAAGCATATAATCGAGAAATGATAGAAGATAAGCATGATACTAAACTGAGAATACTAAACATAAAATAACTGAATGCAATGACCAAGTTTATAACATGTTGATGCTGAAGTCTGACTTTAATTAATAACATGGTCAATGCCATAGGATCTGACTGAACTATGGGAGCTACTAATAACTGACATAAAACAACACGAGCTAAATGTGGAGTCGGATGTATACGCCCCACCGAGAGGACCCAATATACCCTGCTAGAGGTATAGAGGCATGACAACCGTGATCACTAAAATGATGCCCACATAAGGGACTTACAACCTATGGGGCACATAGTTCTAGGACTATGAGGGTGACTGACACTAGTTCAACAAAGTATTAAGCTTCTCCCAATTGATTATGTAATTACCATTTTATGACTGAATTTCTTTAATACTAGATAGCTCAAAATTCACATGCTAACTGAGAATGCAACATTAATATACTAATAACAAAACATTGGAAAACTGAGGCATGTATATTTGAAATATCTGACCAAGCATGTTTAATTCATGAACTAAAAAAACTACGTAACTAGGGTTCTGAATTTATAAGAGAATCTACACAAAAGATACATAATTCATGACAGTCTGATTTGAATCATTCTAACAGCTAAAACGCAATGATTTCTAACATTCAAGAAACCCTAGGTCTAGCTAATGATAGGGTAATCAAGATTCTGACTAAAATCTAGGGACCTAATGAGTGAAAGGAACCCACTAGTGAAATCCCACATATCTGATGATGAATTCCACGGATAAATCTTCTGATTTCAGGGCTGGAACTGATGATAAGTCGCTGCGTTCTTGAACTAGGGTTGCTCCACTTTCTCCTCTAATTTACTCTAAGTTTGATGATTTTTTGGTGAATAATGGATTAGGTTAGGTTCTAATTACTTTTCTAGGCTAAAACTGACCAAAACTACGTAGTTTTGGGGTCCAACACATGAGGAAAAAGTCAAATAACCCTTGACTTAAAATATGCTGAAGCCATCGACGGGAGTAATCGATGGTCCGTCGACTGATCCACAATCATTCTTGTGAGTCCGTCGATCAACTTCAAAGGATGGGTTTTGGGGGACTCGACCTACAAACTGATTGACAATTCATAGCCTTATCCATATTCGTCCTATCATTCCATCGATCGACTTCAGAGATCAGGTTCTGAGGATCTCGACCTATGGACTGATCGATGATTCGGGGACTGATCCACGATCCGTCATGTCAGTCCATCTATCAACTTTAGGAAATCTGCTGGTTTGGTCTATTTTCAGATACGGGGTGTTACATTATCTCCCCTTTGGGAATATTCATCCTCAAATGAAGACTAAACTAGCTGAATAGGGAGGGAAAGAGATGCAACCCTACCACTAAGTACTAGAGACTGATTTCTAGCTGAATTAAGTTCCAAGAACATGCAAATTTGCTGAAAATGCAAGTACAAACTGAAGGAACATGATACTAAGATTGAAGCTACACATGTATTACTGAAAAACTAAAGAGGAACTATTACCTCAAGTTGGAATGGAATCGGAAGGAAAGAGATGAGGATACTTGGCCTTTATGGCTGCTTCTGCTTCTCAAGTAGCTCCATCTACGGACTGACTCCTCCACCAAACTTTAACTGAAGCGACTTCTTTGTTTCTCAACCTTCTATCATGACGATCAAGAATCTCAACTAGCACATCCTCATAAGTGAGACTATCTTTCACAGCCATACTCTCTAATGGCACAATGGATGCTTGATTATCCACACACTTATTTAACAACAAAATATGAAAGACCGGATACACTACTGCTAGTTCTGTTGGCAACTCTAACTCATAAGCCACTTTACTAACTCTTTTAAAATCTTGTAAGGGCCTACATATCTAGGACTGAGCTTCCCTTTCTTGCCAAATCTCATCACCCCTTTCATAGGTGACACTCTCAGGAAACCCAATCATCAACTTGGAACTCTAATTTCCTTCTTCTTACGTCTGCATAGGACGTCTAGCGACTCTGGACTGTATTAAGTCTATCTCTGATGAGCTAAACTTTTTCCATAGCATCATGAACTGAATCTAGCCCTATCAAGGCTGCTTCACCAAGTTCAAACAAACAAACTGGAGATCTACATCTACGCCAATACAATGCCTTATAAGGGGGCATTCGAATGATAGCTATTGTTGTAGGTGAACTTTATAAGAGGAATGTGATCATCCCAACTACCCTTGAAGTCGATCACACAAGCTCTCAACATGTTCCCTAATGCCTGAATGGTATGCTCTGCCTGACCATCCGTCCATGGATGAAATGTTGTGCTAAGATTAACTTGAGTACCAAGACCTTTCTACAATGACTTCGAGAAATTTGAGGTTAACTGAGGACCTCTATCTGAGATGATAGATAAAGGAACCCCATGAAACTTGACTTCTCATTAATGTAAAGCTTGGCATACTCATCCTCCTAGTTTGTAGTCTTGACACCGTAAAAGCGCGTAGACTTAGTAACTCTGATAACTATCACACAAATGGAGTCATACTATCGGCGAGTGCGAGGTAAACCTGCAATGAAGTCCATGTTGATCACTTCCCACTTCCAAGTAGTAATGTTTATCTCTTGAGTCATACCTCCTGGTTTCTGATGTTCTACCTTTACTTGCTGGCAATTAGGGCACTTAGCCACAAAATCCGCTATAACCCTTTTCATACCATTCTACCAAAATACTTCCCGCAGATCACGGTACATCTTAGTTGCACCTTGATGAATAAAATATATGTAGTTATGGGCTTCTACAAGAATATGTTGTCTCAACTCACCCACCGTATGAACACATAATCGACCTTGGTAACGAAGCACACCATCTCCCACTTGGGAGAAAACCTCAACTTTCTGTTGATGAACTGCACCCTTTAGTTAAAGAAATATCGGATCATTTTCTTGATTTCCTTAACCTCCATTACCAATGAAGATGCTGACCCATTCTGAACTGTTACACCACCATCTGATATGCTCATAAGGTGAACTCCCAAGCGAGCAAGCTTGTGAACATGTTTTGCTAGTTCTTTTCTTTCTTCCTCAACATGTGCTACACTACCCATAGATAGTCTACTAAGAGCATCTGCGAATACATTGGCCTTACTGGTATAGTAATGCACACTCATATCATAATCCTTGAGGAACTCAAGCCATCTCCTATGGCAAAGATTCAAATCTTTCTGGGTGAACACATACTGAAGGCTCTTATGGATTGTGAACATATCTACGTGAACACCATGCAAATAATGTCTCTAAATCTTAAGTGCAAACACCAGTTCTGAAAGCTTGAGGTCATGAGTTGGATAGTTCTTCTTATGCGCCTTAGGTTTTCTAGAAGCATAAGTTATAACCTTACCTCTCTGCATCAACACACAACCTAGGTCGACTCTGGATGCATCACAATAGATAACATAATCGTCAGAACCCTCTGGTAGAGTCAAAACGGGAGCTGTAGTCAACCTAGTTTTCAGTTCTGCAAATCGTTTCTCACAATCTTGTGACCACTAAAACTTAACCTTTTTCTGAGTCAACTTATTCAATGGGGAGGCTATGGATAAAAATCCTTCCAAAAACCTTATGTCTAACCCGCTAGACTCAAGAAACGTTTGATATTTGTAAGAGAGGTAGGTCTGGACATTATTTCACTGCTTCTATTTTATGAGAATCCACTCGGATCCCTTCGCTAGAAACTATATGCCAAAGGAAAGCAACAGATTGCAACCAAAACTCACATTTGCTATACTTAGCAAACAACTGGCGATCTTTGAGAGTTTGCAGCACAACCCTGAAATGAGTCGCATGTTCTTTCTCATTCCTAGAGTAAATGAGGATATCATAAATAAAGACGATAACGAACAAGTCCAAATACTGCTTGAACACCCTGGTCATCAAGTCTATAAAAGGTGTAGGAGCATTGGTTAGTCCAAATGACATAACTACAAATTCATAATTACCATACCGAATTGTGAAGGCTATTTTATGAATGTCACTATCTCTGACTCTGAGCTGATGATAACCGAATCTGATTTCTACCTTCGAAAAATGACAAGTACCCTAAAGTTGGTCAAACAAGTCATCAATCCTGGGCATATGGTACTTTTATTGATTGTGACTTTGTTCAACTGTCGATAGTCAATACACATCCTGAGAGAACCATCTTTTTTTTTCACAAACAACACTGGTGCACCCCATGGAGAAATGCTAGGTCTAATGAAGCCCTTATCTAGAAGGTCTTTCAACTGCTCTTTCAACTCCTTAAGCTCAGCTGGAGACATTCTATAAGGAAGAATAGAAATAGACTAGGTATTCGGAAGGAGATCAATTCTGAAGTCGATTTCCCTTTCAAGAGGAACTCTAGCAAGATATTCTGGAAACACTTTGGGGAACTCATTAACTACTGGAATTGACTCAAGAGTTGGTGTTTCGGAGCTTGAATCCTTAACCTGAACTGGATGATAGATATATCCCTTGGAAATCATCTTTCTGTCCTTAAGGTAAGAAATGAATTGACCCATAGGCGCTAAGCTACTACCCTTATATTCTAAGATTGGTTCGTGTGGAAACTGAAAACGAACAATCCAAGTTCTACAATCGACTGAGGCATAATAGGAATGTAACGAATCCATGCCTAAAATTATATCAAAGTCTACCATTTCTAGCTCTACAAGATCTGCTGAGGTGACTTTTTGAGAGACTGTGACAGGGCAATTTCTGTATACCCGTCTAGTTATAACTGGGTCACCGACTAGAGTAGAGACTCAAAAGGGTTCTGAAAGAGTTTCTTGACTAACACATTAGATTACTACTATATTGGGAGTTACAAAAGGCAAAGTAGCTCCTGTTGTGTTTCCACTGAGTGTACCATATGTGACCCACATCCTTAAGCTGGTAGGATACCAACTCCACCCAATCATTACCAGCCATTTGCACCACTCCAAAGATTTTCTTAACCTCATCAATGATGTTTTGTGGGTCCTCAACAACTTGTGACCCTAAAAACTCAGGCGGATTCATCCTTACAAAATCTCAAACCCTAGTTGCCACTATCCACCATTTCTATTAGTATGAATTGGAACATGCTGATTGTTCTAGTTTGTTATACTTTAAGGCAAAAGCAGAATCACATTCTGGAACTTTGGTTTGCATACTCTAAGCAAAAAGTAGAATCACATTTAGGAACTCTGCGTTCGAAAACTCATAGTCTGGGACAAGAGGAACTGCGTTAGCATTGGTGCATTAGCATTCCTTACGTAAGCTCTACAATGAGGAATGATCTTAAGCGCATAACGTCAAATTATAATGAGATGTTGGATCATACCTCATGCACGATAAGAGTATCAAAGAGAGTGAAGTTTTTTTCCAAAACACTTCGTAGCCTTCCTCTCACTAGATGTGGTGCACTTCACACCCATGAAAAGGACTCTACTTAGTGCACATTTTCAGACATCATAGGACACTTGAACCTAATGCTTTGATAACAAATTTTTCACGCCCTGAGGCTACTCCCTGGCGTAAACACGAGACCTAGGATCGCAAGTGACCCCAAGCTAACCCTGCTGGCATATCATTAGCATACCAAATAAACTGAGGTAAAGAAATGTTATGCGGAAGCTAAATCATAAGATAATCTGAAATGATGGGGAATACCCACACTAAATCTGAATATATAAATGCTAATATTTTAACAACAACTGAACAGTCAAACTCAAATACTACAGCTGAACCTAACTATGTTTGAAATAAAGCCTCTAACTAACTAGAAATGTTGGGACATGGCCCAGTTAAATCTAGCAAAACTGAAACTAAAAAACCACACATGGAAAAGTAACATGTCAATCATCCTCGAAGAATGAGGACTCACCCTTCATACTGCTGAACTGGAGATTCCAGCCTCCCTTCTTTTAATTGGTTGAAGCAAATTTGAGCAACAACCTTAAGTTGAAAAGCGCCCAACCCCCCTTTTCCACCGGCGTCACTCCTATGATCATCAACACCTTGTAAACCTCATCAATAAACTCTTGAGGATCTTACTCAACCTTAGAACCATGAAGCTCAAGAGGATTATTTCTAGTGAAGTCCCTCACTTAAGAAGCCGTCATTCCCACATTTTGGTTCATGGGAACCGTAACCTCCCTATTTGCTTGGGCAATTATGGCTTGAGCGAATACTTGTAAAGCAGCCCTAAACTCCGAATAAGTCACTTGCTCGGCCAAAGGGTAGGCTGGAACTTAAGGAGCTTGAGAAGGAGATTCTTGTTCCACATTCTCCCTCATATTCCTTCTAGCATAAAGTCGTCGAGTAGCCATATATTGTAGAGGTTCGGATAAGGATTAGGAGAGAGACCTTGTAGAGTTAAACTCTATTGCATGACTTTAGAGTAATGAAGAGGTAGAGTTCCCTAAACATCGTGAAGCCTCTTATTCATAAATGTGGCGCGCTTCACACTCATGAAAAAGAATATACTCGACGTGGCTCATAAGACATCCTAGGACCTTTCTAAATCTTGTGCTCTGATTACCAAATTTTTCACGACCCAAGGTACCCTCTAAGAGTAACTTAGAGTATAGACAATAGAAGTTAGTGCGGAATTAAAACCTTTATTTAAAACCAAACTATTAAGAACTCTTTCATAAAACAACGGAATACTAAGTCTCACATGGCCATCTTAAGACAAACTTTAACAAGATAGGGTCACGGCCCTTTACAATAAAAAATACTAGAATGTCTGTTACAAAGTATTAAACATAAAGGAACAAGAACAATAAGAGTCTTTGTCCTCGATCTATGAGGACATACCAAGTCTTGGAGGAAAATCCTATCCCAAGCACTTCAACTTCTAGCTAGAAACGATCACTTGCCGGAACCTACACTTGTAGTAAAAATAGGAAAATATGGATTAGCACACTAAAATGTACGAAGTATGTTGACCATGCAAAAACATGCTTTAAAAGGGACATTTTGTTGAAAGTAATGTTTGTATGTCATTTTTGATAAAACCTTGATGCACTACCAGAAAAATGGCTTCTAGTGACGGGAAAATTAGTCCCTAAAAGTAAGAATCTAGTCATTCATAGTCAATTGCGACTAGAAAATCTAATCCTTATAGGCTCATTCGCTAAAGATCAATAAGGACGAGGCTTAGTGACCGGTCCTTGTTACACTTTTGCGACCAGGATTATTCTTGTCCTAAAAAAAATTAGGGACGACATTACTAGTCCCTAACCATAATCATTAATAGTCCCTAAACATAATCATTAATAGTCAAGAGCGACTGGCATATCTAGTCCTAATAGGCTCTGTCACCAAAGCTCAATAAGGACGAGTCTTACACACATTTCTGGTCCCTAAATATAAAATAAATTGGTGCCTCTAGATGTTTTACCATCAAATTTGTTGGTCATAAAAAGTATTTTAAGACTACAAATCTGGTCCTTATAACATTTTAAGACGAGTGCTAGTGCTAAAGCTGCTAAATGGATCATAAAATGTTGTTATTATACATATTACACATATTCTAATACAAATAATTCAATGAGTACAAAGAAAATTCTCAATTACATCATATTTACATATACATATATATATTTTGTAATATTTTACAAAATACACAACCCCTCATAAAAAATATAATGTGTTTCCAAACCGTCCTACCAAAATGATGATAACAAATTTGTTAACTTATATGAGGTCTTGTAAGATGTGTGTCTCATGAAAATTATCAAGAAAACTTACACAAGTCAAGGGTGTTGAATAAGAAGTACAGAGATTGCACCCATCAACATACAAAAGTAAATTGATGAAGATGCTGCAAGATTCTTCAAGAACACCGTCATAGTGATCTACTAGATTTTCTTATCTACAAGGCAATATAGCAAATTATATATATAATAGATCAAACAGTTGATCAGTTTCAAAAATTTGGTAGCAAGCTATACACAATATTTAGCTCTCAGGTAATAAAAAACAATGGAAAACAACCTTATGAATGTTCAATTTTGTGACAAGTACCAAAACATATAACCTTATATTTAACTCCAAAAAAAACCAATATAGTGAATGCAAAGGGTTTACAAGTAAGTATATGATACATTATATGTTTTCCCCATTGGTCACAAGTAATGAACTTTAACAATTGTTGTCATTCATATATGATATCTTGACAGAGAAATTGACCTCATTATTTTCATTAAGGAACTTGATGACATTGACAATAGAGCTTCACATAGAACATTTTGTAAGGTCCACGAACATAGGATAACAAATCTTTGGAGATGCATGACATAGATATGTTGGCTTACTTTTAACAAGAGGAAATCATTTTATGGCAAGGGATTAGAAAAGATATGTATGTTCCCAACCAGGGATTTCTGTGACAGGAGCTCAAGCAACTTGTCATATTGCTTCAAATTAAGATGTGTATCTCTTCAAGAATATTATTAGAGTACTTAAACAATCATGTAGTAAGTGATTTGAAAGAAATATAAATTTTTTACATGAATGCACAAAAGTTAAAGTCACTATGTGTATATTAAATAGAAAATGGACCAAGTTATTGAATCTAACTGCACATATTTTTTGAGTTATGTACACATCATAATGGCTTGGCTATAGATAAAAATGATAAGCAAACTAATATACATAATTTTTAAAGTAGAGCAACAACACGGTTTGAACCTTACCTATTATAATGTTGGTGTGTAATATGTTATGCAACTATAGATACTACAAAGTAAAAAAGAGAGGTAACTGCATTAGTTTCTTCAGTCAAATACAAAAGCAAAAAGAGAGATAAACCACAGATAGGTACATGGTGTAGAATACAACTACTAAAAGACAGGAATACAAGGATAAACCACAAATAGACATATGGTCCGTAAGATTTGTGTGATCCAGAGCTAAATATTTCATTAGGAGCTAAGCAAAATCGTGAACCATAGCAATTAAAAATTCAAAATAGACATGAACTTTATGAAACTCATTACGTTATATATATTTATGGTGTACCACTGTTGAAAAAATAAATAGAAATATACACGCACTTTAAACAAATAAATAAGGAAAATAGAGTCACTAAAGAACTTTTTTAAAAAACCAAAAACAGGTAAACACTAGTTACTTATAGCTGAAGAGGGTGATTGTATGAGTTACTTGTAAATATATTTGGAAAGCTGTGAAAATATAGAAGCAACAAGTTTGTAATACAATGACATTGTACGAGCATCATCTTTAGAGAGATTTTGAATACATTCAAATGCTTTTTATACTTGCATTGTCTATAATTCTACTAAGATATGTTATACTTTGAATATATTGTATGTCTGCAATAGAGTCGCTTTATTTCTTCGGTGACTGATTGCAAGGATTCTTTTGTTTCTCTTCTTTTTCTATCACATGTTTAGCCATTTTGATCAGATCAAGAAATTTTATCCAGAGGGACTCAATAACTTCTTTCCTATACCTCCTGTTTTGGCACTGCTAAATATCATGTTGTTTAGGAAGATTGTTAATGATTTAATTAAGACTTAGAGAAAGGCTAGACATAGCTAGTAGCACACAACTACTACTCTTTTGGAGGTCGTGCAATTACTTATGTGGTTTGTCATGGTTATGAGTTATAAAATTAACTTCTACTGCATCAAGTTCAACTGTTTTAAATTCCCTTCATCTGCATTGAGTTACTAAGCCAAGAAAACAAGTTCTTCACTGAGTTATTGAGCCAACAACACAAGTGAAAGAAGTGCTTGTAAATTAACATTTTACAGTATATTTGTCAGAAATTGCTAATCATAAACGTGACACATCTCTTTCATTAATTGTAGTATCATGCAATGTACAAGTGTAGGACTGCTTATTGACTGTGATGCAGTTTTTTCAAGGGAAAATAATTCCAACCACACCCCTTGAGTAGCCAAGACAATAAACATAGAGAAAATTAGTATCAATTGGGTTTCAATTAGGTACCTATATCCACGTAATAGGAATTAGAAAATGACCAGAGACTTGCCTCTTTATTCGTGGGGATGATTCAGTGGAAGAAAATCCTATTAAACAACTGATTGAGTTTTCGAAATGCGATTGTAAATTAATAAAATAGAAAATTACCTTCATTAGCTTGATTATTACACCTGTTGCACAGCCCAGGCGCATATTATTCATCTAATAATTGGAGTAGATCTTGAATGTAGTCAGATTGTAGCACTTGTTGCATTGTAAACTGATTTTTAGTGGTCAGATTTTTTTAAATGAATATATGGACCTATATCAAATCAACAATGTCTTCAACTGGAGAAGATTAAGCAAGCAGCTGGGATTCACCGCCAATCCACTTTAGGGGAAGATATTAGGGTTCAGGAAGTTTATAGTTCCGGTGATAAATTTATCACTATAGGGAAATGGATTTCCACCAAATAAAAACAGAAATGGGCTTTAGTGATGCAAGTTGGGCCTTTTGACCCCCTAAATACAGGCTTTTAGGGACCTGTTATGCAGAAACATAGAGACCAGATTTAAGTCTCTTTCATATCAAAAATATAATCTTGGGAGGTAGGGACCAGAAGGAAATCTCGTCCCAATAAGCATACATGTTGGGACCGACTTTTTGGCTAGTCCCTAAATGTTGGTCCCTACAAAGCCTTTTTCTTGTAGTGATGAACATGATAATAAAGTCATAGTACTTACACACAACCAACACACAAGTCCTTTCTCACAATGGAACCATATTCAACACATACAACCAATTTCCTTTACCTTTAACCATTGCCCTCAAGTAACCCTTAGGCAACACTTTGTGCAATATATAGATAGCGTCCCATACCACTATCCACACTCTAACATCACCCCAAGGTCACCGAAAGAGAACTCATATACAACCTTTCAATTCCTTCACAATTAGTCACACATAAGAGATATGAACATTATAAAAGACATGATCATTACAAATGGACCATCACCTAAGATAACTCCTAAGTCCTACTTGTGCAATGTGCAAGTAGCATCCCGTACTACTATTCACACCAAGTATTCCTTTGGAATCACCCTAGATAAGGCACACTCACATTCATCAAGTCATAACAAGGAAGTCATTCATTATACAAGTCAAGTATAGCATGCATCTTTACATTCTAAGCAATTTGGAGCCAACATTCTTCATTAGGTTCATTTAGGACACATTCATGCATTTAGAGAACTTTCACACATTAGACATTAAGACTTAGGGAACTCACTATAGCACCATCAAAGCCTACTCGTGCCATGTGTAGATAACATCCCATACTACTACCTACACATTGTAGAACCTATCAAGTAACTAGAGTGCACATCCCACATGATGGGAATAGGCATTAACCGAAATAAACATTGCAAGCTAGACCTTGAATCCGGTGTCATAAACCCTACACCGTAGAGGGTGTTTTACTTGCCAACGGTACAACTAAAACACATCCTATATGGGCACATACTTTATGGGATATCCAAAGATGTTCATTGGACTCTAGTCTCTTCATTGGGAAGAGCAACCATCTTAACCATATCCACTCGGTGCTTAGCCTTAGTTCCCATAGAGTAGATTCATTCATATTAGTGTACTAGAGAGGGCCACCAACATTAGGCCTACCGACCCTAAGTAGTTTTACCAAGAAGGGCCACCACCAAAAGGTTTACCGTTCAAGGTATATTAATGATAGCTCATTGATCTTCCTAGAGAGAGACACCACCATTTGGTCTACCGTCTCTAGGTTCATCATTTCACACAAGAAGGAGGCCACCACCATTAGGTATACCGCTTCAAGGATTCACATTCACATAGGGTTCTAGAATCACTATGAAGAACCACCAACTTTAGGTCAATGATGAGGCCACAATTTGGACTCATTTAGGGATTTATTTTGATAGAAATAGTTTCCTCGAATGCTTATTTTTTCTCAATATCTAATGAAAACTCTTAAGTTTCAGGTATTTGATGTTTTAGTAGAAGAATGGACACTGAGGTGCAAAAAGGAACAAAAATGCTGGAAAGAACGAAGAAGTTGAAGCCTGAGCATTGCCAAACATCTTTGGCAATTCGCCAAAAGAACAGAGTCCGCCCTTTGTTCCAGTATGCAAAGCCCCTGAAGGAAGATGATCAAGAAGGCGATGAGAGGAGTAGTCGGTGCTTCGCCGAATAGTTCTGCGAAACAGTACTATACCGCCTAACGGTCCAAAATGTGAAGACGCTGAAGGAAAGCACTAAACGGTGATGAGAGAAAAGATGGGTGAGTCGACGAATCACTCGGTGAACTTGACTAATTTCACCGAGCTATCCGCCAGCACTAATTTCTGATGGCTCTAAATACTAAACTTGTTATTAATTTTAGAAGTTTCGAACCATTTTTATATTGTTCACAGTATAATAGAACTTTTTAGATATTTTCTCTCAAGTTTGGAGAGGGTTTTGTGGGAGACTTTAAGAGAGAAGGATTTCATCATCCCCAAGTTGGAAGTGGGTCTTCTCCATTCTTCCTCCTTTGCTTAAAACAAGGTTTAATTTCTTATACCCATTTGATTTTAGTATCATTTTAGGTGTATTTTGTTATTTCTTGTTGCGTGGCTAAAAGCCCCCATTTTTGGGCTATAGTTTAGCAAATATGTGTTGATATTGTTGTTGGGTCTTGCTTGCTGATAGGCTAGATGTATTTTAATGCTGATTTCACCTAGTGGTTGTGGTTTAATTTAATGGGTTTGTAGTTGCAAATACAGAACTACCAATGTGTTTTCGGCTTGCCCGAGATAGAGGTCGCAAAACCAAGACCACTAGATTGATGGCCTAAGGAGTGGGTCGACATGAGGTTCAGCCCGAGAGGGTGAGCCCTAGTCCCATATCCTAACACTCAGCTCGAGAGAGTGAGTGGGGTAAGGCGTAGGCTGGTCTTCATGCGGCAGATGGGTGTCCGAGAGGAACCCATTTGAAACGGGGTAAGTTGCCCGAGAGAGAACTTATTTCCATTTAAAGCTTAGCCTAGTCACTATTATTTTGCAAATTTCCTATGGAAAGTATGTACCCAACGATTTATCTGAGCTTGTATTGCAGTCACATCCCAAGAACTTCTCCCCATACTTGATTTCTTGTTAATTTTTTGTTATTTTTACTACTTGTGACAAAACCCCCATTTGATATTTGACACTTTCGTGTCACCCGCTTTAATTTACTATGTTTTTTTGTTCGTCAATATCTTTAGCTATGACTAGTTAGAACGTAATTTTATTTTTCTATCAATTCTCAAAACCACTCCCTTGGGACACGACGCCAACCTTTAGTTGGGTTACTGTACTAACGACGATCGTAGACACTCATACCGTAGGTTAGTGCTGTTGGTCACGATAAGTATCAAAATGGCGCCGCTGCCGGGGAGTGGTGTTATTTGGGAATTCTTAGATAAGTAAAATATCTATTTTTAATTGTTGTAGTTTTACTAACTTAATTTTTAGTTTTTGTTTTGCTTGTTTGTGTGTTGAAACAGGAAGAATGACTGTGAATGACGACAATGGTCCCAAATGGACCAAGTGCTATCTTATCTCTACCCAGAGCCAAAAGAAGGGTCTCCTCTTGAAAATGAGGCAAACCTTACTAATGGAACTTGAGTGAGGAATTGTGTCGTGCCATGACGTTAAATAAGGCGCTACTTAGGAGGCAACCCAAAGTTTTACCACTTTATTTTTGCTTTAAGAAATAATGGTGGGTTATTTGTGTATGTCGAAGTATGGAAAGTGAGTAAAAAGTGCAGATTGGCGAGCCAAAGGTCCAGTGGGGGCTTCGCCAAAGAAGTCGCCGACCCTGACTTACACTGCCATTGGACTAAATACAACTTCAAAATGGAGTTTGTAAAACTAGGTGTGCCTAGGAAATTATTGGTGAATTGCCGACCTGGTCGACGATTGCGATCTAGTTCACAGTTTGGACCCCCATTTTAACTAGAGGTCCAGTAAAACTCGGTGAGGTAGTATCCACTCGGCGAGTCGCCGAATGAATCAACGACCATGACTAATAGCATCAAATGGGCGAGAACTGGAAGTTGTCTTTAAAGGCCAAAGGTTTAAACTTTCAAATTCTACATTTTCCCTCACTTTAGACCTTCACAAACTCGCACCCATTTAGTATTTTCAATATTTCTTGTGTTTTTACTATATTTGAGTTGTTGATTTGTGCTTGAATTTGGATCGCATTGCTACCTAGCACGTCAGTACTATCTAATTTAGCATCAATGCCTTTTGCAGAAATAGCTAGACCAAAGGTAGCAAGAAAGGAGATGTCACCCCGAAATGTAAGAGCACGAGATTTTAAAAGAGACGAAAAGATAGCAAAACTGACAAAAGAAAGAAAAGAGAGTAAGAAAGCAAGTGCCAGCAATGAGGATCCCCGTTGATTCCACTATTCCTTCATGGAAACATGAATTCTACACAACAGTAAACTCCTTCAGGGCAGCCCACAAATTGGACAAAATGATTGCAACTAATATCGCTGCAAAGGCTAGGGAGAATGCACACAATGCGACCCATAATGACAAATCGGTGACCATTGCTGAGTTTCAGGCTAATGCATCGGGTAATGATGCACCGACAGATGGAGCAAACATGTAGAAAGGATCCCCTCTTTACCACTCACTGAATTTCTTTGCTTTTACAGCTGAATATTTTATAACCTGCATTTTTAGGACAAACACATTTGTTTTGTGGTGGGGTGAGGCCCACACCTTTTGTGTTGATATTTATGTGTTTGTGTACAATTGGGTTGTTTGTTTTACATTGTTCTTAAAATTGCTTTGTGATTGTTTGAGCGTATGGCTTCTTTTGTTTTTAATGGAAAAGGATTTTGACCCTTTCGAATTTTTTTTAATTTTTTGCACATTTTCACCAGCCCTCGCAAGATGAATGTGGCTGTTCTTTTGCAAAAAATTAAGTCCCTGTTTCGATCAATAACGATGATTTGAATAGTGCTCTCAATTGAACGAACATGAATGTATGGCTACGATGAGGCCAAATGAAGTTGCATAGACAATATGTGAACTCTTTACATCTCGTTCTGATTAGTTACTTATCAAATTGATTCTCTTGTTATGACCGTTGCACACTAGCGAAGGCGTGTAGTCTTGTTTGACTTTAGTGTCGATGCCTTGTGTGATTAGCTTGCTTTGAACCATGCATGAATAAACCTAGAATTTGCCCTGTTAGTTTGATTGATTTTGAAAGGTGTCCTCTTGAAATGATCTTAGGCAACTTTAAAGAGTGTGAGCCAAATTTGACATATACCTCTTTTGTGGCTTACCCGGGAGCGTGTCAAACTCTTTTGAACACCCTTTGAACCTTACCTTTCTTTGGAAGAACCTTGGTGAACCCTAGACCTTACTTGACCCACTACCTATAATCCTCTTGATTTGTGGTTTAGCGAATAGCCAACTTAGCCTAAGTTGAGGGTGTGGTGAAAAGGAAAAGGAGGAGTCAAGAAGTGCAAGAAAAGTCCCCCCTAACCCATGGTGTTGCTTGAAAATGGAACCCCTTCAATTCAATTAAAAAAAAAAATTCTTACGAAGGAGATCGGGTTCTAGGAAATCCATGAAGGTGAATAAAAAGGTGACTTAGAAGCACTAGAAAAAGAATTGATAGAGGAAAAGCAGGGAATGCCTTGAGAATACCACATCTCACGAGAACAAAGTCACTGAGCCTAAATGACCATACCTTTGCACTCAACAACATTACAACCTTAGAATGACCTTATTGATCTTGAGTAAGCCGAATCGAAAGTCGATTGGAAAATAAGGGCAAACCTATGGGTGAAAGCATGCATTGTGTTCCTCTTTTTGAGTGTGAGTGTTGCATCTGATTCCTGATCTTGAATTGATTAACCTCTGTGTGTGAATATGGAATCATTATTTATGTGAGGGCATTTAGATACTTTTTGTTGAACTTGAACTTGCACAAGTAGAGAGTATTGCGAGCATGAGAATCTTTGGTAATGGTGTGTCACAACTTGAATCTTTGAGTACACAGTTGATCTTTGCATAAGTAATTTGAATCTTGTTCTGTATATTCATGATTGAGTCTTGTGTAGCACTATTTGAGACACCCTTTTTGAACAGCTGAACTTGAGTTTGCTTGAGGACAAGCAAAATTTTAAGTTGGGGGTGTTGATGCGTCCACAATTTGGACTCATTTAGGGCTTTATTTTGATAGAAATAGTGTCCTCGAATGCTTATTTTGTCTCAATATCTGATGAAAACTCTTAAGTTTCAGGTATTTGAGTTTTAGTAGAAGCATGGATACTGAGGTGCAAAAAGGAACAAAGAGGCTGGAAAGAACAAAGAAGTTGAAACCTGAGCATTGTCAAACATCTTTGGCGATTCACCGAAAGAACATAGTCCGCACTTTGTTCCATTATGCGAAGCCCCTGAAGGAAGAGGATCAAGAAGGCGATGTGAGGAGTAGTCGGCGCTTCTCCCAATAGTTCTGTGAAGCAGTACTATACCGCCCAACGGTCCAGAATGAGAAGACACTAAAGGCAAGCACTAAACGGCGATGAGAGAAAACATTGGCGAGTCGCCGAATCACTCGGCAAACTCGACTAATTTCGTCGAGCTATCTGCCAACACTAATTTCTGGTGGCTAGAAGTTCCGAACCATTTTTATGTTGTTCACAATAGAATAGTACTTTTTAGATATTTTCTCTCAAGTTTGGAGAGGGTTTTGTGGGAGACTTGAAGAGAGAAGGATTTCATCTTCCCCAAGTTGGAAGTGAGTCTTCTCCATTCTTCTTCCTTTGCTTAAATCAAGGTTTAATTTCTTATACCCATTTGATTTTAGTATCATTTTAGGCGTATTTTGTTATTTCTTGATGTGTGGCTAAATACCCCCATTCTTGGGGTGTGATTTAGCAAATATGTGTTGATATTGTTGTTGGGTCTTGCTTGCTGATAGGCTAGATGTATTTTAATGATGATTTCACCTAGTGGTTGTGGTTTAATTTAATGCGTTTGTAGTTGCAAATACAAAACCACCCATGTGTTTTCGGCTTGCCCGAGATGGAGGTCATAAAACCAAGACAAATAGATTGATGGCCTAAGAAGTGGGTCAACATGAGGTTCAGCCCCAGAGGGTGAGATCTAGTCCCATATCCTAACACTCAGCTCGAGAGAGTGAGTGGGGTAAGGCGTAGGTTGGTCTTCATGCGGCAGATGGGTGTCCGAGAGGAACCCATTTGCAAAGGGGTAAGTTGCTCTAGAGGGAACTTATTTCCATTTAAACCTTAGCCTAGTCACTATTAATTTGCAAATTTCCTATCGAAAGCATGTACCCAACGATTTATCTAAGCTTGTATTGTAGTTACACCCCAAGAACTTCTCCCCATACTTGATTTTATTGTTAATTTTTTGTTGTTTTTACTACTGGTGACAAAACCCCATTTGATATTTGACACTTTCGTGTCACCCCGTTTAATTTACTATTTTTTTTGTTCGTCAATATCTTTAGCTACGACTAGTTAGAACTTAATTTTATTTTTCTATTAATTCTCAAAACCACTCCCTTGGGACACGACCCCAACCTTTAGTTGGGTTACTGTACTATCGACGATCGTAGACACTCATACCATAGGTTAGTGTCGTTGGTCACGATAAGCATCTATCTACTGATTCAAGTCATAGTCTAAAATACCTCATTAGTCATTTATAGAAAGGCTACAAACATTAGGTCTACCAATCAAGACATTCATTCATTCATTAATGAAGAGGCTACCAATATTAGGTGTACCAATTCAAGACATTAAGACACCAAGTCAAGATAAGAAATTACAATATAGAAACCCTTCACATTCTACTATCAATAGTCATAAGTGTTTAGTGAGAATACACTTTCAATCACAACATTCACATTCCATATAAGATAATCATTCTACCATTGAAACCACAAGTATAACCTTCACATGACAATCATATACACAACATCATGACAATACTTCAATTCCTCATATAATGCATTCAAGGCCATGATCACAATGTACACATAAATAGATACCTCCACCTTTAAACTAGATCAACAATTCAAGAACAATTCTACTACATGAGAATTAGGTCACAACTTACCCTTCTCCAAAGCCATAATCACCATTACTCAATTCTCCAACAATTCACCATAGATAGGCATATATATTAATAGAAATCAATAAAACAACTCAATCCATCAACATTCATTCAAAATCATAAAACCCACTTCATAAGCCAAATTTAGGAATTTAGAGAATTCATGGGTTCGTAGAGTTTTACATCTTAAAACATCAATTAAACATCAATGTAATCATACTTAATCATTTGAAATGTTTTGATGCAAGAACCCATGAGTTTGAGTGAAATCTAGGTTTTTGGTGAAACTTGAAACCCTTGAAAAAAGCTTTGAAATTGACTCTAGGGTGAAAACTAACCCTAGATGAAGGATCACCATACCTTTGCTAAGAATCCCCAAGCAATTTGAGGAAGAACCACCTTGAAACCGCCAAACCCTAGCTTCAATGGCTCCTTTCTTTTTTTTCTAATGGAGGAATTCTAGTGAGAGAAATATTTGAGAGGAGGTGGGTTTTCTTTTGATTCTATTTGGAGTGACTTAAATGAAAGAATTTATGTCTAAAAAGGTTTTATAGTTGCTAGGAAAGGCATAGAATAATATGGACTTTATTTTGGAAAAGAACTAAGGACCCTAAAAGTTGTAACTTAAAAATTCTGCCCTTGCCCATCCAAGCTCGCCGTTTGAACACTTGGGCTCGCCAAGTGCACTAGGAAACTTGCCAAGTGCACCCTTGGCTCTCCCTTTGTTCTAGAGAGCTCACTAAATGGGCTGGTCATTGGGCGATTGGAGTGGGCCAAAGGGCGACACGCCAACCAACTTGGCGAGCTACCCCTTAACTCGCCCTTTGGCTTAGTACCTAGGCTAAATGGGCAGTCCACTAGGCGACGATAGGGGCACAAGGGTGAATCGCCAAACCCCTTAGGCGACCAAGTACCCCCATCGCCAAACAGTCCATCAAAAAACAAGGCTTCTTTCGCTCACACTTTCTAGCTAAGGCCCTTGGTTGCACCCTAGGCTTCCCCCTTCCTCCATTTAGATTCTAAAACAGCATACACATCAACCTAAAGTCATACTAACCCAAACGTTAAGGCTCTAGTTAAACCTATTATTTCCCGTGTCATTACAATAACATACGAAATAGAACAAAAGAGACAAAGAACAACATCAAGTCCCAAAAGTTTTATAAAAGAAAAGCGGAAGTAAACACTTGTGTCATTAGCCATCAGGTAGATAAGAATGAAATTAGGCTTAGCCCATACATCATATCCTAAATAAAAAGTGAGAAAGAAAACTGAAAAAAATTAAAATTTGTCATCGAAGCATGAGGACACACCAAAGCTTGGAATCTCTCTAGTCGACCTCTAGCTACGAAACTGAGAATCGTGACCGTCGAATCTTACAATTGGGGAAATGTAGGCAAGAGTATGCGTTAGTAAAAAATATATACCAATTATGATATACATGTATAGAAACATTAACATCATTCTTAAATAGGACATTTCATGACATTCAATGACCAAGCTAAACCATGATATTAAAAGGGTTACAAAACAAGAGTCGTAAAACATGGTCAATGCAAGTTAACATCTTCTAGTTCTTTGAACTCTTGTGTGGCACTTCTTTAAGTAACCTTAGTTCATTATTATTGTGGGAAGTAGCCTTAAATGACATAGAGACCATGTTAGCTATAACATGATCCCTCGGTCTCTCCCACACAAAAAAGGGTTGTCCTAATTCCCAAGGTAAGTACCATGAACTTCTAGCTTTGATAGATCCACTAGCTAATGTCTATCTAGACAATCATCCCATGGGGGCAGATAGGTAAGGGATAAGGAGATTGTTTCTACAAACCTGACCTCTACTCACAGGATAACTTCCTTCTCAATATCTTGTACGTGCTAAGCATAAATCCCACGGAAATGTCATGTTTTCTTACGTATTTTTATTATCCATGGAAGGGCACGTCATCTGGGAAATCCAATCTAGGTCATAAGTCATTCATTGAAAGGTATCATCCAATGACCAATCCAAGCTAGGTTTCGTTAGGATAGCTTCTTATCTTTGATTCATTTAGTTGAGAAGACCTTTCAAGCTTAGAACTCTTACTATGGAAGAAAACCTTTCACAATCATATTTTCATGTGTATATGAGAAAGTTCTTTCAACAACATTACAACAACATCATCATTGATACATCACTCTCAAAGCATCCATAAAATATTTGCATAAATTTCATAAGAACATGCTTAATTTCATAAACTCTCCATTCATAATCCAAAGCCTACATCATATAATCATAATTTGGAAAACATGGGAATTATATGGGTTCATAGGGAATCATCATAATACAATAGAGTTTTGATAATTCATGCATAAGAGATCATAATTTCATCAATTAAATCAATAACAAGAGAACCAAAAATATAGAAGAAAACCCTAACTAAATAGGGGATTACTCACTTTGAAAATTGGAGAATTTTGGAACTCCATGATTTGAAGGAAGCAATGAATGAAAACTTTCATACCTCAATGGAAAAACCTTCCCTTCTATGGTAGATTCGGAGAATTGTCTTGAAACCCTACGTTGAACCCTTCTTTTTTATGCTTCTAAAGAGAGAAATATTTTGTAAAGGAAGAACTTGATAGTCTATTGAAATTTTAAGAGAATGAATTTAATGGGTAAGTCTTAGGGTTAAAATCACTTATATCGGGGTCCTAGACATAGGAAAATGGACATAGTATTGTTTTAATGAAATTTGGAAAAGATCCAAAAGCCCCTGAACTTACTGCTCACGAGCCCCCCTATGCGGTGCTCTTCATGATCCATCAAGAACCACACAGGCCATGGTCCTTGAATAGTGTCTTGGAAAACTTAACCCAAGATTCTGCTCACCTCACAACCCAATCCATGAGCCATCTTGGCCTTCATGAGTCATGTGGGGGCTCGTGGGAGGAGGCCTACACTTTCACGGGCACCACCACGAGTCGTGGTGTTATTCATGAGGTGTCTAAGGGCTCGACAAAGGATATCCCATCTTGGCTAATAACTGGAGGGCTTCACGAGCACCACCACGAGTTGTGGTGCCCTTCACGCCCAGTAAGGGGCTCCATGAAGGGTGCCTTAGCTGTGTAGAGGGATGGTGACCTCCCACTTGACTCTATTTTCTAGGCTTCTTGATTTTGGGGTGTTACATAGACTTAGTATGATTCTGCATTTATAGGCTTGTATTAAGATTCTCTTAGGCTGAGATATTACTTTTAAGATTACATACACTTTATGTTTCATTTCAATTCATATGTTATTATCTTAGTGTCATGCTTATGTAAAGTGGCTTGTTTAGGGTCTCTAAGACTCCTTATCACAATGTCACATATCCTGGATTGTTTGGGTCATGAGAAATTTTTTATTAGAGCATCGGGTTATAAAGGTTCTAGGAGTCATACAAGTCGCATCGCGTAGAGTCTTACTCATAAGTGTGAAGCACACAAATTTATAAATAGTTGGCTACAAGATGACGAGCAAATTTAACTTGTGTCAATACTGGAAAATTGTGTGATACAATTAAACTCTATAAATGTTTTCCTCCTAACTCTTTCTCTATGAATTCTTAGAAAATGCCTCCAAAAAAATAGCTCTATTGATATGAAATTCCAATGAAAATATAGAACGCGAAGCTCCTCATTCTCGAGTTGAGCCCTTGGATGATAAAATGTCTCTTGAAGAGTGTTAGGTAACTTTCTAATTGTTGACCCAAGCCATAACCGCTCGAAAGAGTAGGAAAGTTGTGGCTCCCGTGAACCAAGGAATAGTTATGGCAGAAAGAGACTTCATAATGACTAATCCTCTCAAATTTCATGGTTTGAAATCATCAACTGATCCACTTCAAAAGTTTAACAAGGTTAGTGTGTGTAACCCTAATCCTTAAGGTGATGGTCCTAGTTTTCATAACTTCTGTGCATATAAGAGGTGTGGGAAAAACCATTTGAGAGAGTGCTTATCCATTTGGGTGCATATTTTTGTTGTGGTTAAAGATGGCAAATATTGAGAAACTGTCCTTAATAGGAGAGCAAGGGCAGTGATCTTCACCATACTTAGAAGGGTTCTTTTTTCTTTTTGTTGTGGTGGTACTTAGTGCTAGAGCAAGTTCTATGCCTTTCAGAGGGGACTAGATAACGAGGATTCTCAAGATGTGTTGACTGATATGTTATGATTATTTCCCTTTTATATATATGCATTGCTTGATCCAAGTGCTACATTGTCTTTCTTGGCCTCATATGCGGCTATGAAATTTGGTGTTGATGTGACGTGAACTCATAGCACATTTGTCGCTATAAACGAAGGATTAGTGCAACAAGTCAAGCTTGTTTATGTGGATATTATGGTTTCATTTGATGTTGTAAAGGTGAAATATATTGAAGAAAATGATAGAAAGAAAGAGTGAAGGTGAAGTGAAAGAGACTATACAGAAGGCTTCTTGAGGCGTAAGGTTTTGTACAAGCCGTGAAAATGTTCGTGGGAGTGATTTGGAAAGAATAAAGTTGAAGTGTTACAAGATGAGGCCTCATATGGGTCGTGGTGCACTACATGATCTTTGAAGATGCTCGTGGAGAGTAATAGTGAAAACAGAGAAGTAGCCTAAGGGAAGTTTGAAGTCAAGGATTACTAGAAAAGACGTGATGCTTAATATGAGCCTTCTAGTGAGTCGTGAAGAACATTACTGAAGATGGACGAAAAATTGTCAAACTGTGGGTTCATGGAGAGGTCGACGGACCGTAAACTTCTTTACGAACTATTACCCTGCTCTTGAAGATGGTCAACCATAGTTCTCCTACTTCATGTAGGACTCTTTTTGTTATGACTCTGAAAATTAGTAGGTGAGACTAAAGCCTTACGAGTGTGTTGTTATGTTTGATGTAGGGTTTGATGATGTAAAATGAGTTCCCGATCTTAGGTTGAGGGGTTAAATGTCAAGGTACGACTCCCCAAGGACCAACCAAGGGTCCTTGATGAGGACCCTAAAGTCTAACCCTCAAAGCTACCCAAAAACCAAAAGTTGTCACTAAATCATGGACTTACGGATGGGACCTACGCACCGTAGCTCCATCCACGCTTCGTGCGAGTGGTCTGTATGTCAAGGGCCACAAATGGTGAGTTTCTAACCCAAATCATGGACCTGCAGGACGGGGCGTGAGCCCACCTACGGTCCATAGGTCTAGGGGCGTAGGTCACCACATAAATCTGCCCAAATTCGGCCAAGTTGGGGGCGAAGTGGTAAATTTCTAGGGTGGTTAGATTAGTCAGGGGTCGGTTTATTTTTGATTAATTAGAGTTAGTTAAGGCTTTCTAAAGTATTGAACACCCTT
Source organism: Solanum acaule (assembly GCA_036250505.1). Classification (NCBI taxonomy): domain Eukaryota; kingdom Viridiplantae; phylum Streptophyta; class Magnoliopsida; order Solanales; family Solanaceae; genus Solanum; species Solanum acaule. Next base: position 27,526 of record JAJOOR010023623.1, read on the forward strand.
TTGCAATTCATTATTCCCTAAACTCAAAAGTAGAAACCACATCCTCTCCAAATATTCTCTCTCTAGAAACCTCCATTGGAGAAGAAGAAGTCAAGGTTTGGAGTTCAAGAGTTCATTTTTCTCACTCTATTTCGTGGAGTTTCTTCAATCAAGGTATGGTAGTTTTCATCCTTGGTTAGTTTCCATCCAAGGAGCCCCTTCAAACATAATTTCAAAGTTTCCAAAATCCCCCAAAAGTTAGGGTTTCAATCTTAGTCATGGGTTCAATTTCTAAGCGTTTTCAAAGGTTGAATTACGATGAATTGTGATTGAATTCGTGAATTAATGTTGTTTTAAGATGGAATTTCCCTATGAACCCTTGATTCCCCCAAAAATACTATATTGTGAATTGTTATTTGGGATTGATTGATTATGGAAGCATGCGAAGAGATTAAGTCTATATTGATTTAGTTTATTGAACTATGTCATTATTCATGCCTAAATTGTCTAATTTTAGGTGTGTTCGTGAATTGTGATTCATGGCCTTGAAGGGCAAAATATGAGGGATTGATGTATAATCAGGATGCTATGTAGATGCTTTGTGCTTTCAATGAAAGTAATGTGATCATGTCAAGAATGTAATTGTGTTATTATTGAAAGGTTATTCTCAATTATACACTTATGAATGATGATGATATGTGAAAGGTTTCTTCAATGTAATGTTACATCTTGGATTGGTAGGCTTAGGGCATCCTCTTCTTGTGTAAATAAAAGTAATGTTGATTGATGTATCTTGAATTGGTAGGCTTAGGGCATCTTCTTCTAGTGTAAATGAAACTAATGTTGATTGATGTACCTTGAATTGGTAGGCTTATACATCATATTCTTGTGTAACTGATGTATCTTGACTTAATGAACGTGAATCGATAGGCCAATGGAATTTATTTCATAATGAGCCAATGAACTAAAGTAACGATGACTCTTGAATCGATAGGCCAATGGCATTCCTTTCATAATGAGTCAATGAACTAATGTAATGATGAATCATAAATCGATAGGCCAATGGCATTCCTTTCATGAGGATTCAATGAGCTATCCTAATGATGTACGATGAATCGATAGGCCAATGTCATTCCTTTCATGTGTGCAATAGTGTACCTTGGGTTGATAGGCCAATGGAATTCCTCTCAAATGTAATAATGTTAATGAAAATGAACTACTCTATGGGAATGGAGGAAAAGTATAGAGCGAATATGGTAAGATGGAAGATCTCCCCACGTTAGACCGAGTTTTAATGAACATCTTTCCTATCCCATAACTATGTGCCCACATAAGTTATTAGCTAGTGGATCCACCTAAGCTAAAATTTTACCGGTCCTACCTTAGTCAATGAGTATACCAACCCTTACGATGTGGGATAGTACATGGAATTCCATGTTAAGCTCACATGGTCTATGTCGGTTAAAGCTTATTTCCGTCATGTGAGATATGTGATATGGTTGCTCAAGGGGTTCTATGAAGTGTGGGTGGTAGTATGGGATGCCATTCATACATTGCACGAGTAGTCTTTGAGAGGGCTATGGTGTGATTCTCCAATGTCTTAATGTCTAATGAATGAATGTTCTCTTAATGAAGCTAATGAGAATGTTGACTTAAATGCTTAATATAATGATGCATGCTTTACTCAGATTGTATTATGTGTTACTTTCCTTATCATGACTTATGAAATGTATGTGTTCCTTATGTATGAGTATTGACTAAAGATGAGTAATGAAGAATGGTAACTTCATCTATGGTGGCCTCAAAGTGGTACTTAGTAGGAATAATAGTATGTGGTGCTATTCTTACATTGTACAAGTATAGCTTAGGGTTACTTATGGTGAATGTTCTAATCTGATGTAATTACTTATATGATGATTATACTTGTATCTTACACCTTTTGCTAAAGATCATGATGTTTTCTCAAAATTGGCATAATGCATGGTTTTCAACCAAAATATCCTTTTTAAGCATGGGTTTTGCATGGCTATCATACTTAGTACATTTTTGTGTGCTAACCCATATTTCTACATTTTTACAAAAGTGTTGGGTTTGGAGACTTGATGTTCTATTCTTGGAAGATAGGTTTCTAAGGAGCAAGAAGTTGAATTGATGAGTCCTCAAAGTTTCGAGGACAAACCCACCTTTTCTTTTACGTCTTTTATTTTATGTTTAGAGCACTTGTATGGGCTATGTGCCAAAGTTTTATTCAAAGTGTTGTAGATGGCTTGAGACAAATTAAAGAAAAACTTCCGCTTGCTTTTACGAAAATGACTTCGATTGTATGGTTTTAAAGAAAAGTATTAAATTCCGCAATTTTTTCCTATGTTCTTATGTTATGAATGCTATGAGGCTTGTATGAGGTTTTTCGGAGTCTTGTACATCGTGTCACGTCCGGGGTGTATGCTCGAGTCATGACACTTTTCTAAGACTTTTTAAAATTACTTAGGGTTTATTTTTGAATTACTGAGTGTGGTGAAATGATAGTTTCCATTTTGTACACATTTTCTCAGCTGAATACTTTGGATCAAATTTTATGATCTTGGTTTAGTGTTGATAAATCAAGAAGATTTTGGTTTCACTATTATTGTAAGTCTATTTTTTATGATTTCAATAGTTTTTAATGTTACTTTCATTGGAATTATGAGTGGCTAAACAGCACATCTAGGGTTGTGGGAACCACGACTAGAATATAATGATGGATTCAACTATGAGTAACATTTGAGTGTTTATCACATATGTTGTTTCTATATTAATAAGGACTTTCCACTAATTAGTGCACGCATTAGAACATGCATGTATTTATCATTTGTTCGAGAGAAAAATGTCTCTTAGGACAATCTAGAAACAAATGCCATTAACTTGTTTTAAAGATTAGAGCTGGAGAGAGGATAATATTCTTAAAAGGTGTAACACCTCGTAGTTTAGTAGGTCAACTAGGGCTTGACGTAAGGGATGGAGTCGTGAATTTAGCTTCCTGTACTTAGAACAAAGGCACTATGGCTAAAACGTCAAGGTACGACTCCCCAAGGACCAACCAAGGGTCCCTAGAAATCACCCACAAATCGGCCCAAAACAGTACCTACGGCAGGACCCATGCCCCGTAGGTGGGTCCACGCCTTGTTGTAGGGGTCCGTGGATCCAACTTTTTTTTTCCAACTTCCAGACCCTAACCCACCCTTGACCAGTACTGACCGTGGGTGGACCCACGGTCCGTGGACGTGGTCTCGTGGGTTGAGGCAGTCTTGGAGTTAAGTTGGTTTAAGTTGAGGACTTAGGGGTTATTCCATAATTAGTTAGGGGTTAAGTGGTGTCGTCTTAAATTTGTTTAGACCACATATATTAACCTATAAACCCTTAAATACATTGATCCTAGTCATTATTTAAATTCACCAAAAAGAACCCAATTCCTTCCCAAAATTCCTCTCTCTAGAAAGTGAAAGAGAAGAAGAAGATCAAGCTAGGTCAAGTCAAGTCTCCATTGTTGCAAGCCTTGTAGGGATTTATATCCAAGGTATGATAGCTTATTCATCCATGGATTCTTCCATCCATGGAGTCCCCTAGAATTCCCCAATTTGCTGAAGAACTTCCCTAATTTAAGTTAGGTTTTCTTCAATGTTGTGGGTTATGAAAGATGTTGATCCAATTGGGTGAATATTGGTTGTGTCTGATTGAATTAGTATTGAATTATGATATTATGATGAAAATACATGATTCAATGGTTAACCCTAGTATAATTGATGAAATTGAATGATGTCGGTTTTTGCCTTGTGAAGGGAAATTGAGTATTCATAGATGATCTTCTAGAATTGATGATCTGCTTAGTAATTGTTCAAGAATAGAAACATGTAGGCATTGATTGAATTAGAACAATATATATATGATGGATCATGACTAGTAATGATTGATATTGGGTCGTTATGATGAGATATGATTAGAATTGCTTAAGAATGAAGAATGTGACTAGAATATATTGTGATCTAGATATGTATGATGATTGTAAGAAGTGAATCTTTGAGAGTAGAGCTTCTAATTATGAATGTTGATCACTAGGGCTTAGAGAGTAAAACCAATTGATGAATTATGCATGTTAAGGCTTGAAGAGTGAAACTTACCTAAAAATGGTGGACTATTAGATAAAATGGTTGTGGAAGGACTTTACCCACCTAATATACCTCATGAATGTTTGGATGCATAAAATGATAGAATAACACATGAGTTATGATTATTTCTAGTTCTAATGTAGTCATTCTAGATGTGTTGATTTGATAAGAGCTTTGACCATGAAAGGGCAAAATATGATAGTATGCATGTTTTATGAAGAATATGTACATGTTATATGAACACTTTAAGAGTTAAGTTATTATGAATATGATTTAGTTGTTGTGTTGTTGGATGATATCCTCATATGCACACCTATGTATGTATAAGATATGATGTGAGAGGTTTTCTCACAATATGATGATTCTAAGGTTGAAAGGCTATTTTCACCTATTGAACCTAGGAGCTATAGTATGAGTTATGTTGTATTGAGTGTAAAGACATTCTTCCATATATATGAACTTAAGTCAAGACTTAATATGAACTCAATGGGAATTATGCTTAGAATCGAGTGGATATGAATATGAGAAGGAGAGAGTTTACACTAGCACAGTCCTACTCTCCAATGCAGGCTTTTATGCTAGTTGAGTCCGGCCTTCAAAATGAAAGTTTCTACCTTAGTTGAGTACGGCTTTCTAAATGGGTTCCTTCTACGCTAGTTGAGTCCGGGTTCCCAAAATATGTATCTCATGAGATGGAAACCTTCTACCTTAGTTGAGTCTGGGATTCTAGTAGCAATCTCTTTATCCCATAAATATGTGCCCTACTTAGCTATTGGATCCACCTAAGCTAAGTGTATGGTTCTACTTTAGGCAAGTAGAACAACCCTTTTTTGGTGTGGGGTAGACACTAGATTCCATGTTATTCTCACATGGTCTATATCAGTTAAGGCAAATTCCCAAAACTATAATATGATTATGAATTATGAATTATGGTCACTCAAGAAGCTTTACTTAGCATGGGTGGGATTATGGGATCTTATTCATGCATTGCACAACTATGCTTTGAGGGTAGTTATGATATGTTCCTTTTATGATATGGTGATCTATGTTTATGACTTATGCCCATGATGTGTGGTTAGTTTGGATTGTAGCTTGAAAGGCCCTTCCAATGCATTTGTGACCAAAGGTTTGTAAGTATGATTATGATGACCTAAGATTAATATTTAGTGTGAATATGATTATGGGGTCTTATTCATACATTGCACAAGTATGCTTTGAGGCCACTTATGAGATGGTTCTTTTATGATATGAAGGTCTAAGTATTGACCATGTTATGAATATGTGATATCTCCTATGCTATTTAATTATGCCTTATGTTGACTTATGCCCATGTTATGACGATGTTGGAGGTTATGCTTATGACTATGTTATTATCTTTTATGTTTATGACTTATGCCTTATATTGGCTAACATTTTTTTATGCTCTTATGATGTTATGTTAGCTAACATATTTAGTACATTTTGTACTAACGTATAATCTTACCTACATTCTTATCAAATGTAGGGTTTGGCGATATTGAGTTCCTTTCTTGATGATAGGTTCCTAGAAGAGCAAGGATGTTGAAGACTTAGTGAGTCCTCATAGCATCGAGGATGTGATCACCTTTCCCTTTTAAGTCTTTCTTTTGTGTTTTAGACTATTGCGTGGGCGGCATCCCAAAGTTTATTCAAGTTGAGTTTAGATGGTTTGAGACAAAGTGTTAGAGGCTTCCGCTTGTTTTTATAAAAACTTCAATTGTATGGAAAAATGTTTTAAAATTTCTGCATTATTTCTATTTATCTTATGTTATGATATGCTAAGGGGCTTGTATGATACCCTTACGGGTTGAGTACCGCTTGTTACATCTAGGGGGTACCCCTGGGTCGTGACAAAATGTATGCAAGGGTAAGCTTCAAAATAATCTAAGACTGAGAGGAGAAGAGTAAAAGTCGGCTAATATGGCTGAAAATAATTTAGATGTATCTAACTTGCTAGGAGCATATAAGGTTGACAATTTATCATTATTTGTATAGAATCCAGGTTAAAGTTAAAAGTTCATTAGAAACACAATCCTAGTCTGCTAAATCAACTACTACAACTTTAACCTATTGTTTGTTATGGTTAACTATTAATTTTAAAGAAAATTGGTTAGTTGAATCCAAACAACCTAATATTTATTTTTTGTAAATACTTGTTTCGGAAATATTAACCACAATTGAATTTGAGTGTCACTAAGTTTATTTCTGCAACAATTTCCTTGTGGGATCGACCTCAACTCCAGTTGATTTTTGTAATTTACTTCGACCAAGTATACTTCTTATTTGAGGTGTATGTTTGGACGTATCAAATTCTTGTCACTATATAGTTGCGGCTAGAAGGGAAATACAACATTCTATCGCCTTCCGAAGCTTCCTTAATAGCTTTCCTTATATTTTGTTATACTTTGAATATTGGGTGGCTTATTGCTAATAAAATTAGAGATCATGCCCTGAATGAAAGAGCAAGTTTGTTGTTTCCTTGTCTAATCGGGAAATTATGTACCCATTCTCATATACCACCAAGAAAGTTGGTGGAAAGATATGTTATGGCCACCAAGGTCATTGCGGTGGCCAAAATAAAAGATGTGGCCAACCCATTGTATGGCTGAAGGACAGGACCTGCAACACCATTGGGTGTATTGGCACATGTACTCGTAGAGGAGTTTGTGGGCATACATATGGAACAACCCATGTAACTTCAGGAGTGCAGCCCCCACCATAACCATCTTCTTTTACTACAGGATCATTTGTCTCTTTGCCTGTAATATTCTTTGACAGACTCATGGCAGAACAAAGGCAGTCCAGGTCCATACTAGATTAAGTAGTTCAAAAACTACCACAAGTGCTGCAGAGTCAGGTACAGGGTGCATCATAGCGACTGACAGGCCGCTTGCTTTGCTTTCCACACTTACACCAGATTCACTTATGAATTTGTTTAGCATGCTTGCGGTCACTCAGACAGTTGGGGACATTTGGGGGTGACCTTGACATACCCAAGAAAAAAAAGGGCAATGGGAAGGATAAGAACCGTGCAACTAAAATACCTAATGAAACTTCTAGGGAAGAACGTCAAAGATTGAAGAAATCTAGGAGGAATCGAAGAAGGCTTATAGAGAGAAGGAAAAATTAGAGCAGTAGCACGGTGATGTGATGAGATTTGGAGCCTCAGTAAGTGGACCTCCTGCCCCTGCAGAGAGTAGCCGACCTGATACAGTTGCTGCATCAGAGTGAGCATATGTTGATGAGGGTGCCAACATAACTTCGACTACTAATGCCTAGAGCGTCAGAAATATGGCCCTTCGTCACGGTCCTTATATTTTGTTCTTTGATGAAAATGTGTATTTTGTTGAGAGGGGGTAGTTGAAAAACATTACTTATTAGTCTTTACGGTATGGAGGTTGGCTTTTGTGTCGGCCATTTTAGTGAAAACACTAGTTTGGTATTTTGTGTTTTTGTTTAAAAGTGGATTGTTTTTGGGACTAAAAAGTTGATATCAACATTACAAAGTTTTTTTGCGTTGTGTCAAGATATAAGAAAAGCAACCTTAATCTGAAAATTGATTGGTAGGCTCTTTGTGCAACATCTCATATACTTCTGTGTTGATCATTTCTAAGTAGGACATGAATAGGTTGAATAAATACTAAAGTGTAATCATGTTCCCTAAGTGAGTATAAGTGTTTGTATGAAGTTTAACTTTGTAGGTGTAAAGCTAGAACTTGTCCACGTAGTCTTGTTGATGATTGCTGAATAAGTTGATAAGGAAGGATCATAGGGCATTTTTTGTATCAGTCAACTTTAGCCAAAAATATCTACCAAATGAAATCATGAACCATATTTGAGCCTTGAAGTTTTGTCACCCTGTTGAAATCATATCCTTGGCTCTCCGAAGGCACGATGCCACAATTTATGACAAAATCCTAAGTTGAGGATTGTCATGACCTAAATGAAAAAGAAATAGCTAAGCAGGATCGTATCCTTAGTTATGCCGAACGGACAAAACCAAAATGCATGTGTTTAATGGTTCAAGTAAATGGTAGTTAAGAAAAAACTAATATACTTAAAAGGAATAAGAAAGGAGGAAATAAATGATGTGGGCATCGGTGTGTGCTAAAGACAGGGAGGTTGGAACAACTTAAATAAGAGTTGTGTGCTAAGAAAAACTTTAGGAAACAAAGGAATTCTAGTAACTCATTGGCCAATATGTTTCATTCCCTAACCCGAGCCAATGCTACAAGCCAATAAAAGTTCCATAGTGATCCTATTTTGGTTGTTTGATTGTTGAAGCATAGAAAACAAGGGTATATGTTCTATATATTATAGTGTTAGAAGTTCTTTTGAAGAGTGAGCATACTCGTCATTCCTAAATATCATGTGTGAGGGAATTCATTGTTGTTAGCGCACTATTTTTGCATTTGATAGCTTGTTATGGTATCTAATAGTTGCTGCTAATATAAGCATGATCGACTATGCGTAATGGGATGTCGTCCATTGATCCTTGCATGTTAGATAGATGATTTCTGATTTAATTATTGTGGATATAGCTGTTGCATATAATTGGTGTTGTTCCTATGTATCTGAACGTCAGATGGTGTTCTTTTTCATTCCTTGAGAACAAACAATGGTTCAAAGTTAAGGGTTTTGATGTGTCGTGAACTCAGCACATTTGATGCTCAAAACAAAGGATTAGCTTAAGAAGTCGAGCTAATTTATGTGGATATGATAGTTTCTTTTGATGTTGTACACGTGAAACATATTGAAGAAAATCATGCAAAGAAATAGTGAAAATAAAGTGAAAGAGACTATGCGGAAGGCTAGATGAGCCGAGAGATTTTGTACGAGCCGTGAAGATGTTCATGAGAGTTATCTAGAAAGAATAAAGTTCAAGTGTCTTATGACAAGACCCAAGACGGTCCATGGTGCACTATTAGAGTCGTAAAGATGTTTGTGGAGATTAACAACGAAGACTAGGTCAAGGAATTGGAAAATTCCTTGAATGGATTTCTCTGAGCACAAAATAGAGTGTTTAGTTGAATATTCGTTGGTGTCGAAATGGAGCACCAACTAGATAAGTTGCCTAAGTGAAGTCTAAAGTGAAGGAGCACTAAACAAATTGCGATGCATAATACGAGCCGTCTAGTGGCTCGTATAAAACAAGAGTTAAGATAGACAAAAAGTTTTCTAAGTGTGGCTTTACGGAGAGGTAAAGTTGTTGCGAACTTCTTCAAAGACCGTTACCCCGCTCGTGAATATGGTCGACAACAGTTCTCTTACTTCGTGTAGGACTCTTTCCAAAGACTATTTTAAATTACTTAGGGTTTATTTTCTAATTATAATCGAAACATTTGTGACATTCTGATTCTGGAGAAATCATAATTTCCATTTTGAACATATTTACATTGTCGATTACTTCGGATCAAATTTTGTGATCTTGATTTAGTGTTGATAATCAAGAAGGTTTTAGTTTCACAATTATTGTAAGTCTATTTCACTATGGTTTCAATATTTTTTACCGTTAGTTTCATTGGAATTATGAGCAGCTAAACACCACAACTAGAGTTGTGTGAACCATGACTAGAATATAAAGATGGATTGAATTATGAGTAGCGGTTGAGTGTTCATCGCATATATTGTTTCTATATTTGTAATGATTGTCTTCTAATGAGTGAATGCATTAGAACATGCTTATATTTATCATTTGTTCAAGAGATAAATGAGGAAAATCTGTAAACAAATACCATTAACTTGTTTTATAGATTAGTGCTCGAGAGTGGATAATCTTCTTAACAAGTATGCAAGGGTAAGCTTCAAAATACTCTAAGACCAAGAGGGGAAGAGTGAAAGTCATCTAATAGGGATGGAAAGTTTTTAGATGGATCTAACTTGCCAGGAGCATAAGAGTCTGATAATTAATGGTTATTTGTATAGAATCCGGGTTAAAGTTAAAGGTCATGATGAATACAATCCTAGTCTCGCTAAATCAACTACTACAGTTGATATTGTTAACTGTTAATTTTGACAAAAAAATGTTACTTGAATTCAACCAACACAATATTTATTTTTCATAATTAACTTGTTTTGGAAATATTAACTGCAACTGAATATTAGCTTCAGTTAGATTATTTCTATTGTAAATTTTCTGTGGGATCGACCTCAACTATACTTTAGTTCTGTAATTGACTTTCACTGTTTATACTTCTTAATTTAGGAGTATGTTTGGGCATATCAGTTGTCGGTCCCAAAATATTTTAGAACCTTTTTGAGTATCTACACATGTTTGTGACCCCATTATTGCTACACGGGTGTATAAAAGTTTCCCAGTGTAAGTTTCTCATAAAGTCACTTCAGTTGATCATGTTGAGCTAGGCTTGATAGATTTTTGTGTCATTCTTGGGATGGATTGGCTTTATTTTTTTTATATGCTTCCATAGATTTTTGAACTCGATTGGTTACATTGTAAGTTCTTAATTCACCTATCTTAGAATGGAAGGGTAAAAATTCAACACCTATAGGTCAGTTTATCTCTTGCCAAAAGGCTAGAAAAATGATCTCTAAAGGTTGTATCTATAATCTTTTTGTGTTAAGGATACAAATTATTAAACCCCCACTCTTTAGTCAGTTCTTGTTGTTAATTAATTTCTAGAAGTTTCTTATGATGATCTTCTTGGTTTTTCTCCCGATAAACAAATAGACTTTAGTATTGACCTAATTCCTGATATGCAACCTATTTCTATTAGAATTTAAAGAGTTTAAGGATATGTAAAATTATTTGTTGGATAAGTCTTTTATTAGACAGAGTATCTCACCATAAGTTGCTCCAAAGTTGTTTGTTTGAAAGAAGGATTGTTTACTTCTCATGTGTTGACTAAGGGATATTGAAGAAGGTAAAGGGAAACAATATTTGGCCTATCTCAAGGATTGATGACTTGTTTGATCAACTCCAATGTGCAAGTTTCTTCTCAAAGATTGATCTCTTATTAAGGTATTATTAGTTAAGGGTAAGTAAAAGAGACATTCTGAAGATGGATTTTTGAACTCGAGATGATCACTATTTGTTCTTAGAGATGTCATTTGATATGACTAATGCCTTGGCATCTTTCATGGATCTTATGAATAAGGTGTTTAAGCTATTCCTTGACATATTACTAATTGTATTTATTGATGATATTTTGATTCTTGAAGTTAGGACGAACAATTTGATCACGTAAGTGATGACTCCATAAATTGGACTCATTTAGGGCTATATTTTAATTGAAATTATGTCCTCAAATGTTTATTTTATCTCAATATCTAATGAAAACCCTTAAGTTTCAGGTATTTGAAGTTTCAAGGAAAGCATGGACACTACGTCGCAAAAAGGAATGGAAAGGCTGAAAAGAACGAAGAAATGAAGGTTTGAGGATCACCGAGTCCACTAGGCGAATAGCCGAAGGGTCTTACTTCGCCTTTTGTTCCAGTGTGCTGAGCCCTGAAGGAAACAATCAAGTCAGCGGAAAAAGGGAGTAGTCGGTGCATCGCCGAGAAGTTTTGTGAAGCAGTATCATGTCGCCCAATGACCCAGAGCACAACGATTTTGAAGGTTGGTGCAAGAAGGCAATGAACTACACAAAAGGGGGAATCGCCGATTTGATCGGCAATTCCGACTAACGACGCCGAATGATCCGCTACAGCACAAATCTGTGAAAACTATAAATACTAGTTAGAGTTGTAGTTTTAAGGGTCGAACAATTATTATAATTTTCATATATTATAGTACTTTTTGATATTTTTGCTCTAAGCTAGAGAGGGTTTTGAAGACTTGAAGATCCAAAGGGTTTCATCTTCAAGATTTGGGTTTGAGTCTCTTGAATTCTTCACTTTTGGCCTGTATGAAGACTTAAATCATCATACCTAGTTGAATGCAAGCTCAATTTGGTATAAATTTCTATCACTTATACATGTGTAGCTTAAACCCCCAATTTTTGGGGTGTGATTTAGCGAATATGGGTTAAGATAATAGTTGGGTCTTGCTTGCTGATAGTTTAATCGTATTTTAATTGTGATTTCATTTAGTCGTTGTGGTTGAAATTAATGATTTTGTAGTTGCAAATACAAGTTTATTTATGTGTTTTCGGCCTTCTCGAGAGAAAGGTCGTAAAACTAAGACTATTAAATTGATGGCCAGTGCGAGTGGCTCGACATGAGGTTCAGCTCGAGAGAGTGAACCCTAGTCTCATGTCCACACACTCAGTTTGAGAGAGTGAGTGGGTTAAGGCATAGGCTGGTCTTCATGCGGCAAGTGGGTGTCCAAGAAGAACGCATTAGAAATGGCGTAAGTTGCTCGAGAGAGAGCTTATCCCCCTTAAAGTCTAGCCTAGTCACAATTATTCTATGAATCTTCTATCGAAAGAATGTACCCAATAATCTAGCTTAACCCGTATTTCCATCACATCCCTAGGATCCCCTCTCATTACTTAGAAACCCTTGTTTGTTTTGCTTTTTTTACTTACTTGTGACGAAACCCCCCATTGATAATTGACACTATTGTGTCCCCCTTTAATTTACAATGTTTTTAATCGTTAATGGCTACCACTAGTTAGAACTAAGTTTTATTTTTCTACTAATTGACAAAACCACTCTCTTGGGAACGATCCTAACCTTTGGTTGGGTTAGTAAATGTAACACCCCGTATCCGAAAATAGACTAGGTTGCAGATTTTTGGTGTTTCAGGTGGCACTCATGGGTACCATCCACGGACTGTAGGAGCACCCATGGTCCGTGGTTCGTGTCAGCAAACTCCCCCAGAACTCAGCCATAAATTCGACCAAGTGTTAACCCACGGCCAGACCTACGGTTCGTAGGTCAGGTCATGGACCGTGGTTCGTGTTCGTGGATCAATGCCACTAAAGACCAGCTTCAGTCTCTATTGACGGTTGACCAGCACGGACCATCATTCGATGCACGGTCCATAGGTCTGACTGAAGGTGAGGGTAGCAGCCAGTTAGATGAAAATTATTGATGGGTCAACTTCAGATGGTCAATTACTCTTAGCACAAAAGGAATTTTGCGTCCCATGACCTATGGTAAGATAGATAATTGAATCCTCTTTCCAACGCCACTAAGTTTGCTAAATTTCAACCTCCGAGTAAAACGTTATACCCGTTTTAGTGAAGCCCTGTCGGGCAGACTCGACCGACGGTTCCAATCGACGGACCGTCGATTAAATGACGGCCTATCAATCCTGTCCGTCAGTCACTCCGACAACAGTTAAGTCAGGGGTCTTTTGGTCTTTTCCTATTTCGTTTAACCCCTAAGATACGTCGTTTAAACCCTAAATCATGAGGTTTTAATCAGTTTAAGCCTAGAAACATAACTAGAACTTATCCAAGTCAATTCATTAATCAAAATCTTAGAAAATTAGAATCAAGAGAGGAGAAAAAGGTCAAGAACCCTAGTTCAAGAACGCAGCAAGGTTCCATCAGTTCCAGCCCCGAAATAGAAAGATTTCTCCATGGAATTCGTCACCAAGTATGTGGGATTTCACTAGTGGGTTCCTTTCACCCATTAGGTCCCTAGAATTCAGTCAGATTCTTGATTCCATGATTATGAA